>APFE030883558.1:63367-183117 GCA_000404065.3 Pinus taeda | reverse complement strand
ATATAGTTTGAGCTTCCCTCAAGAGCATACTCCAATCGCAATCCGTTGAAAGACATTGCTGCGTTGTCACCAAGAAAACACTACTGTAAATTCAAATTCCACCAGCAACCAACTCAACAGCCTCGGATCTAAGATTCGTGAGAACACAATATTTCTCGTACAGATATTGACTGTATGGGATTTTACTGGATATTTCACCTTCCAAAGGAAGGATGAATCCAGAGGCTACCTGGCCCGATTACAGGCTCTGCCTAGAGAAATAGAATGTAAACACTTCCTGAATAGTAGATCTAATGATCAACAGCCCTGATACCATGTAGAAATTTTGAATAATTTAACACATATTCAATGGATATTATCCTGATCATGTACTATTGCGGAAAACATACACAATACATAAGCTCCTCTACGTTGATCATCAATATAGCAGCATCAATAAAATAAAACATCAAGAGCATTCACACATTAACACAGTATGTATCCCGGGGAAAGCATCTCGCTAAAAACCCCAACTATCTGTATATTAATGATTGCGTCATGTAACATTACACAGCATAATACTTCTCACAAGTATCTCCACCTCTGTTACACACAATACAGCTCAGATCTGATCTCCAAATCTCTTCCACTGCTTGCCTGCCTCCACTGCTCAATACCTGCTCAAGAATTTATGAGAATGGCTCACCAAACTCGTTTTTCACCTGCAAAATAGTCACTCGCGCTTTGTGGACGTGAGCATAAGCTAAAATGTGGGCAAATACGTGAGCAAACTCATTGGCATACTCAATCCCTTGATTGTGAAAGATCTGGTGCACAACTATAGTCACAACTGATAGCAATCTGATTCTCTACCGCCTGTCCCTGTTGAATTGAACATGCACTGACATGCAACTAAGTTAACTGATGTATTCATTAGTTGTATTATGAGTTAATAACTTGTGTTAATTAATAACTAATTCACCCAACTCATCTCTAGTCTATTTGTCAGTTAGACTAAATACAACCAGTTTAACAAAGCTGAACTGAACACAACTCCATCAACTCCACAATCAACTCCACCAAACTCAACTGATTGAGTTCTAATTGAGGTCATGCATGCAACAACTCAACTGACTCATAATAAAAGCGTATTTCCTTCTGACAGCTGCATGTGCCACCTCTGTAGCTCAAACTAAAGTGATCCAAGAGAATAAGATTAAGTTTATAGTCCAAATATTATTGTGAGATAATAATATTTGACTTTTCTATTTTTGACAGCCAATCTAAAAAATAGACTTGATCACTCACACTGTGATCACTCACACTTTCATCAAAAATAGAAGTCCATCTATTTTTCGCAACTTGATCAATCATCCATAAACATCAACCTGCAATCCATAGACATGATCCATATGTCTAAAAATAGACATAGTCTAAAAATAGACTTGCACCAAAAATAGCCTGCGGGCCCACTTAGTGAAGGCGACTCTTTTCACTAAGCTCCATCATCTTCTTGCAATCTCAACAAACTTGAATAGGAAGGGTCATACGAGATGGAAAAAGACTAGCACCACTAGCTCCTGTATCACCAAGCTCTAATATTTTCATTGATGTCCCAATATTTTCAAACCCTCCATGCCCAAATCTTATGACTTGAACATTTCTAAACTTCTAGTGGTTGCGCCAAGGACCATTAAATCCAAATTCCATGTTTCCTTGGATGATGATGCATGTCAATTCATAGCTAGCACATGTTGCCAACATGCAAGCTTGTTAGAAATCCCATTGAATATGCCATAGCTCCATGACTTTACCGTTAAAAAAAAAACCATCTTATGTTAGATTCCCAAGGGAATTATCCCATTTGAACCGGGGGAGAAGCTAGGACATAGGAGAAAAGATAGAGAAGAAGGTCTCTCCTTTCAAAATAGTCACGCATAGTGAAAACTATCATTTGAATAAAGAGTAGTGTATGCATCTCACATATGTGTTGCATGGGGTGGGTTGTCCATTCTATGCCCTACCCCTCTTAGGTATTCTGGGATGCAGTGGGGTGGTAGGCTCCTCCCAAACTTCTAATGTCCCAACTTCCAACACGCTGATTAGGGGCTAAACTATTAGTACTTCCATTTATTTGGTGGTGAAATAATTTTTTTCACACTAGGTTGTAATCTAAAGGATAAATTAGTGTTATAATTAATTATTTCAAATAAATAAGCATTCATTTTAGAAAACAACAGATTTATTTACTTTATAGTGGAAAATATGGTTGTTCAACCATAGGAGAATTTATTTTACTTGCATATTAGAAAAAATCCAACCATGTGTTGTAGTGATAAGAGAATTTCCTAAAAGTTCTACTCTCCAAAATTTGAGTTTCCCAAGAAGCCTTTGGTATACACTAAAAATGATATAAGAACAATTTCAGGTAATATATAATAATTATCATAACTTCAAAAGCCTATGTTTTGGTGTTATATTTACTTTTTCAAAGAATTTGAGACCTTTTCCACATTTTTCTTGACCTTCAAAACCTTTTGTTGTAGCACGTTGTAGGAATATATGTTTACATTGAATATCCATTCAACTTTGGAGCTAATATTGCATAATATGTTAGATGAATGAAAGGATTTAGAAGTATCTTACATATCCTATGAAATCTTATAGACATATAAACGTTTTCAAGGAAATTCTAAGTTGGAAAAGTATGAGACATTTCTCCTTAATTATAAGCCTAACCTTGTAAATTTTGGACCACTTGACCAAAATGACAGTACTTTCTTTAACCTATTATTTTCAATCTCCATCCAAATTAAATTTCAAACATTATTTCAGTATCTAATTTGGGAAATTTTTTATTATGACAAAAAAATAAAATTATCTTAATCCATGTATTTGCACCCTCTCTTCAAATTCAATTTTAAGCACTTTTTTCCTTATACACACCGGGTTTAAACAAAGTTCAATGCCACATATAATATTCACTTTCACATCTTATTTGTGTTGAGATTCCAAATTCAATTTCTAACACTACTTTAATTCCACATACACACCTTATCTTACGAAAACTTCAAAATTTTTGAGATCCTTAAATTCTTGTAGAATTGAGGCTTCTGTGATTCATCATAGTTATAAGAAGAGCTTCGGCATAAATCACATGAAAGAGACCTTTGTTGACGCGTTTCGAACCAACTAGTGTGGTTCATCGTCAGGACAAGTTGAAGAAACAGATTTGGCCAAGCAAGTTAAATAGACTGAGCAGAGACTCTAACGGCTATAAACGGCTATTTTTGACCCTAGGACCCAGTCCAACTTATATTAACAAATTTAATATTTTTATAATGTTGATAATCTAGAAATTAGTAAATTTAGGTACAATAACTTGATCTTACGTAATTTATTAATTAGATAACATTAGGTTATTAATCAATTAATATTAATGGTTATAATAAGTTAGTTATTAGTATTACCATAATATCAAAAAATAATAATCTATTTCTAGAAAATAGGTTATTAATAAAATATTCCTAATGGTTAAAATAAATTTATTATTTGATTTCTAGAAATTAGTAAGATTAGGTATAATAACTAGATTTATTAATTAAATTACATTAGGTTATTAATCCATTAATATTAATGGTTATAATAAATTAGTTATTAGTATTATCATAATATCAAAAAATTAATAATATAATATCTAGAAAATAGGTTATTAATAAAATGTTACTAATGGTTAAAATAAATTTATTATTTGATTTCTAGATAATGTATAATGAAGCAGAAGTGGTGGACACCATAAGAAACCTGTAAAATTGAGTTATGAACCATGCTGAAGCTTAACAAAGATTATTGATCTAACACACCATACCTTAAATAATATCTATGTTTGACAACACCTTTTTCACATTTGAAAATAATCCCTTTGTCTTGTCTTCTTCAATAGTAAAGCTTAAGAATAACACTATAGCTTTACTACTATAAAATACCTCCAATTACTTATACATGTATGTCCTATTGATAGTCTTTGACCAAAGCATGTTTCAATCATAGTCCACAATGTTAATATAATCATAGCGACTAAAATAAAATATTTTTCTACCTTTTTTCCAAGGAAAACCTCACATTGAACCCCAAGGGGTGATTCCCCACATTCTATCACATTGCTATTAAAACTATCAGCGAAGACTAGCACACCTAATCCAACAATGATTCAAACCAGACACATTGTAGCTTTGAGTTGGCCATATATTCAGAAGCGTTGGTAGCAACATTTGAACTAAACCATTGATTTGTTGTTTATTTACAAGAATGAAACATGTCAAGATTGTTTAAGATTCTGAACTGAAACTATATTTTAGCTTTGCATAAGATATTAAAACAATATGAACTATCATAGAGAATTAAAATGATTAAAACAACATAATGATACCACTTAAAATACAATGTTTTGGGATACTGCAAATGAATATACTTCAACAGAGTTTTGCAAGTATCCACTACACCAAAGTTTATGACAAAATCTTACTTTAATCAAAGACACCAAAAAATTAAGAAATCAAAACCTAAACATCTTTAAGCTTGATAGAAAACAACCAAAGACTTGATAGTTTACAAAAAGATATACATCCATAATAATTTATGATGCTTATCCCAACATTGTACGCTTTCTATAATGCAAATGAACTACAAAACAAACCCAAAAATGTAAGTTATTGCAGTAAAAATCTGTAGTAAATTGCAATTATGAGAAAGGAAGAGTTTTCATTACCAATACAATAAGGACAAGTTGACAGTCACAAAGAACAATCCACCTAACAAATATTTGAATTTGGAATCAGTAGGCAAGTGAAAACATAAATTTATGAATATAGTTCTTCACTGGGATAAGAAATCATGTGCCAACCAAATGATAAAACAACTGCAAAAAGTTCCAGGAACTATATTAAATTGGAATTATGAGAAATGAAGAGTTTTCAATACCAAAGACAACAATGACAAGTTGACAGTCACCAAGTACAATCCACCTAACAAATATTTTAGTTCGGAATAAGGAGGTAACTGAAAACATAAATTCATGAACATAATCCTTCATTGTGATAAGAAATTATGTGTTGACCAAATAATACATACAACTGCAACAAATTCCAGGAACTCAGATTTACCTCGACCTAGTTTATTCAATGCAGCTGACCATTTCTTTGATGATTTTATGTAAGAAGCAAGTACTCTTTCCATCTGCAATCCAATGGAATAAAATATCAATAAGTAATAAGATACCAAAGTCATAATAGAAATAAGAATAATGGCTTATTGGCATTAAAAGACAAGCATATGCTAGAGTTAAGAGTTAACAACAATGCAAACTTACAACATTCCTACTAGAATAATGCATTGACAATAATACTCTCTAAAACGTATAAATCTACAACCTTATCTTTTGGCAATGTAGATGTGAAACGAAGGCCAAAGTTGATTAGGACCTGTTTCAAAAACATTATAATTTACAAATATCAAATATTCATTTTCCCATAACATCATATATTGCAAAGATAATTTAACATGCTAAACATAAAAGACAAGCCAAATTATTATGCACTATGTACATGGCATCAATTGAGAAGACTTTCCAAGCCACTAAAGGCAAACTGTATATGCATTGAGTTTGAAAAAATCTAAGTAAACTTAATTTTTCTTTTAGAAATCCAAGAAAATTGGGAATTAACAAACTGTGCATGTCTTTATGGTTTGCAAACACAAAGATATACATGGAGTTAAAAGGAAGTAAAATTTGTAATTGCATTAAACGAATTTCATAGTTTAGGTTAAAAAACAAAGTCTACAACCAACCAAGGGAAATAAATGTATTCAGATTGGAAAAAGGAACCATTCAAAATAACTTCATTCCAACTGATTGGAATCTTGATGAATTATCATATTTGATGTTGTCATATCACCATGCACCAAACCTCCATCATGTAAAAGTCCAACAACTTTGTCTCTCTATTGAGCAATATCTCCTATTTGTTCCTCTACAATTACAAAGAAATCAAGGTTCTTTCTTGTTTAGCTAAGACAAACATAAAATTACAGGCATAGGGGATCAAAGGAAGACCAAGTAAATTGGATCTAAAACAAATTAAAAATGGTTATTCCAAGCCAGCAATGACTATCCTTAAATTCACACTGTAGATCATATTGCATTTTAATATGACTAGAAAAACATACCATAGCCAGGGAGTGATCTTGATGAAAACACCTCTTTCATATATAGACCCTCTATATATTCAAATGTAAGGATGTGAAGCTCAAAATCTAGGGAAAAAGAGTGGGAGTTGCAAATCCAACCATTCTAGCCTTAACAATTCAATGTGCTTCCTAGAATCACATTTATATAAGGATCCCACTCACAACCACCTTTGACAACATGCATAATAATCTATCTCCTTATAGCCATGAAGTAAACATAGAACAAAAACAAACTAATTTGTCTCATACACTGAGCCCATAAATACATTTCAAGGTCAATGTTGAATCCAAAATGGGATGCATGTACTTCTTGGAGAAACACTCTTTAATAGTGGCCCTCCTTCCTAACAAAGTTGCATTCAAGTATTCTCTGCATACAAACAATTAGACTCTAAAACAGAAAATAATACAGAAAGCCAACACCCTAGCAAAACTCAAGGAAACGATAAGACAACCAAGTAATTTCACTCACAACCTCTACACCCTGCTTCACCAGCTTCCTTGATGGAAATGTTTCTCCTCACATTTAGTATCCATGAGTAATTTGCCTACAATATTTTGTGAGACAATACAAATCACGTTGATTTGAAGTGATGGATAGATAATAGATATATAATTTACAAGTGCTAATTTGTATTAATCCTTGCAAGCACAATGCACAATTGCATGTTATATAGTAAGAAAATTATTAATAAAATGGACATTAAAAGATCATAGATGGGCCTTGGTTGTTTGCACATATGTAGGGTTCAAAAAAGTTTTGTCAATATTTATACATATGGAAGTAAATAATGGAATAACCTAAAAAAGTGGTCTCTAAGAAGAAGAATCTCATCTTTATGCTTTGTGCCAAATGATAGATACAATTGCAACAAATTCCAAGAACTGTATTAAATTTCAATTATGAGAAATGAAGAGTTTTCAATACAAAAGACAACAAGGAGAAGTTGAAAGTCACCAAGTACAATCCACCTAACAAATATTTGAATTTGGAATAAGGAGGCAAGTGAAAACATAAATTCATAAATACAATCCTTCACTAGGATAAGAAATTATGTGATGGCCAAATAATAGATACAATTGCAACAAATTCCAGAAACTCGGATTTACCTTGACCTAGTTTATTCAGTGTAGCTGACCATTGCTTTGATGATTTTCTGTCAGAAGCAAGTACTCTTTCCAACTGCAATCCAGTGGAATAAAATATCAGTAAGTAATAAGCTAACCCAAGTCATAACATAAATAAGAAAAATATCTTATTGGAATTAAAATACAAGCATATGCTAGAGGAGTTAACAACAATGCTAACTTACAACATTCATACTAGAAGAATGCATTGACAATAACTCTCTCTCTAAAACATATAAATCAATAGCCTTATCTTCTGGCAATGTAGATGTGAAAATAAGGCCAAAGTCGATCAAGACCTATTTCATAAACATTATAATTTACAAATATCAAATATCCATTTTCCCATAACATCATATATTGCAAAGATAGTTTAACATACAAAACATAAAATACAAGCCAAATTATTATGCGATATGTACATGACATCAATTGAGAAGACTTTCCAAGCCACAAAAGACAAGTTGTATATGCATTGAGATTGAACACATCTAAGGAAACTTACTTTTTCTTTTAGAAATCCAAAAAAAATAGGAATTAACAAAATGTGCATGTTTTTGTGGTTTGCAAACACAAAGATTTACATGTAGTTAAAATACAATAAATTTGTAATTGCATTAAACAATTTTCATAGTTTAGGATAAAAAACAAAGCCTGCAACCAACTAAGGGTAAGATGTTTCCAATCAATGTATTCAGATTGGAAAAATGCATCAGTCAAAATAACTTCATACCAATTGTTTGGAATCTTGATGAATGATCATATTTGATGTTGTCAGATAACCATGCACCAAATCTCCATCATGTAAAAGTCCAACAACTCTACCTATATATTGAGAAATATCTCATATTTGTTCCTCTATAGTTACAAATCAATCAGGGATCTTTCTTGTTTAGCTAAGACAAACATAAAATTACTAGCATAGGGGATCAAAGTAGGACCAAGTAAATTAGAGCTAAATCAAATTAAAAATGATTATTCCAAGCTAGCAATGACTATCCTTAAATTCACATTGTAGATCATATTTCATTTTAATATGACTAGAAAAACATACCATAGCCAGGAAGTGATCTTGATTGCAAAAACACCTATTTCATAGATAAACCCTCTATATATTCAAATGTAAGGGTGTGAATCTCATAATCCAGGGCAAAAAGAGTGGGAGTTGCAACTCCAAGATTTCTAGCCTTAGCCATGCAATGTTCTTCCTAGATTCACATTTTTATAAGGATCCCACTCACAACCACCTTAGGCAACATGCAAAATAATCTATCTCCTTATAGCCATGAAGTAAAGATAGAATAGAAACAAACTAATTTGTCTCATACAATAAGCCCATATATAAAGACGTTTCAATGTCAATGTTGAATCCAAAATGGGATGCTTGTACTTCTTAGAGAAAGACTCTTTAATAATGACCCTCCTTCCCATAAAGTTGCATTCAAATATTCTCTGCATACAAATAGTCCAACTCTAAAATAACAAATAATATAGAAAGTCAACACCATAGAAAAACTCAAGGAAAGAATAAGACAACCAACTAATTTCACTCACAACCTCTACACCCTTCTTCACCAGCTTCCCTGATGGAAACTATTTCTCCTCACATTCAATCTCCTTGAGTAATTTTCCTACAATATTTTGTGAGACAATAAAAATGACCTTAATTTGAAGTTCTAGATAGATAATAGATATCTAATTTACAAGTGCTAATTTGTATTAATCCACACAAGCACAATGCACAACTGCATGTTATATGGTAAGAAAATGGTTAAAAAAATGGACATCAAAAGATCATAGATGGGCCTTAGTTGTTTGCACATATGTAGGGTTCACAAAAGTTTTGTCGATATTTATACATAGGGAAGTTAAGAATGCAATAACCTCAGAATGTGGTCCCTAAGAAGAAGAATCTCAGCTTTATGCATTGTGCCAAATGATAGATACAATTGCAACAAATTCGAGGAACTATATTAAATTACAAGTATGAGAAATGAAGAGTATTCAATACCAAAGACAACAAGGAGAAGTTGGCAGTCACCAAGTACAATCCAACTAACAAATATTTGAATTTGGAATAAGGAGGCAAGTGAAAACATAAATTCAAGAATAAACTCCTTCACTGGGATAAGAAATTATGTGCTGACCAAATAATAGATACAAATGCAACAAATTCCAGGAACTCAGATTTACCTTGCCCTAGTTTATTCAGCGTAGGTAACCATTTCTTTGATGAATTTCTGTAATAAGAAAGCACTCTTTCCAACTGCAATCCAGTGGAATAAAATATCAGTAAGTGACAAGCTACCCCAATTCATAACATATAAAATAACAATAGCTTATTGGCATTAAAAGACAAGCATATTCCAGAGTTAAGAGTTAACAACAATGCCAAATTACAACATTCCTTTTGTTAGCACTCCGTAAATCCCTTAAGGCTGAAGAAAGGGATCCTAGAGGTAACCACAAACCACTTGTAGGTTAAGGTCTAGTCCCCCAAACCTTGAAGAGGGCTCTATCATTGGATCAACTATCAATCAAAAACACTGATATGATATGGATTTTAGACTGGTTATTAAGCTTAGAGGTAGACGACATAAAGTTGAATGAAAATTGTTGCGAGTGAGGGCCACTAAAGTATGAGTTTATAGAATATCATGACATGCATCCATCTAGAAAATAGAGGCAAGGAAGGCACATATTTCAATTCAATTGCCGATTATAGTATAGTGAAGAATGAGGGAAACACATAAATATTCAGTCAAATATAACAGAGCATAAGGTTATAAATTTTGCTACACAACTTATAACCAAATATTCAGAAGAAACATGATAGAGCAATAAATAATTCTATCATATATAAGATCCAAAATTGTATTTAGCCTATAAAGATGAATTCAAGACAACAGTTTCAGAAATGGATATTAAATTAACATAAGGAAAACACAAACTTGAAACCACACACCACATGAATCTCTGAAACTAATAGCAAAGTCTATTTTGAGTTTTAATTAAAATGTTTACAATACAGGGCCTCTTCCTACCCTCAAAAATTCCCCATTCTTCCTATTACAATGTATACTTAGCCTTTAAATATGATTTTGGCCAAGGGCCAAATACATTGCATTTACCCATTAAGTGCATCGAGGGTGCATTTTATCAAAATAACAAGATTAAGGTCAAATATAGGAACAAGATCGAACTTAGAAAAATCAATTTTATCCTCATCTACACATAGTCTTCTGGAAAATCCCGAACTTCCTGCCACCGTGCCAAAAATACTATTAAAAATGGGAGAAAATCCTCTTCTTTAGGAATGGGAAAAGAAGAAACAACAACTTGTTTATGTTGTGCAACAAATCTGTGATAGTCCTTGTTGGTGTGCCTTAATACATTTCTTTGTCTTGCAACCAAGGGTAAGACAGGGGGGCGATACATCGGAACTTTACAATCGAAAATTTCTGTTGAGTGTCACTTTTAACTGTGTTGGGATGAACCTTTGAGATACGCTTAGCCTGGGGCTTAGGCAGAATCTTTATGACTGGGGCTATGACTGGTACGGGGGCCAATTCTTTGAAATATCTCTACAATGTATGGCCCTTTGGAACCATAGAACCAATTATAATAACCATTTCGGGACTTGGTGAAAGGGGTCTGATTCTAAGTCAATTCACCGCTTTACATATCAGAGCTTTCAGTCGACACCTTTAATTTTGGAGCAGTGATAATGCTTGAACCTCTGATCGTTGATGTGTGATGTGGCCTGATCAATGTGGAGAGGTGATCAGGTGCTCAAAATTATGCTCAAAAATCAAAGTGTCAAAATCTTCTCAAACTCAACTTTAGATTAAAGAGCTCATCATTCTGAATCCAACGGTGTGAACACCACTTGAATCCAAGTTCGTGTGCAGAAGTTAAAACAAGTGAAAGTTCAAGTTTGACTTGCCTACATGGCGAAATTGGGATGATGTGGCATGTCTTCAACAAATAAGGATGCGCCAAGTGGCATCCCTCCATTGGTCCTCGCAAATCGCATATCACAATGGTAGGTGGAAAAGGTGTTTCAAATCGGCCCCTGGTAGGTTGGATTGAAATGTGATCAAATTGCAATCGTAATCAATGAAAGGGATCAGAGAACAGGTATCAGCCTCAACCCTAGCCCCAACCTCGACTAGGTTAGTGATGCGATCACATATCGCAATCACAACAGTAATAGGAATCGACCCTGACACAAGTTAAGTCCCGAATGTGAAAGACCCTGGACACGATAACGTTATATGTCACAATTTAAAACTCTGGTGGGTCTGTGATATCGCAATCGTAGAGTAACAAGAATTGGCCCCGATGCAAGTTAAGTCCTGAATGGAAAAGACCCCAGACACGATAACACTATATGTCACAGTTTAAAACTCAGGCAAGTCTGCGATATCGTAATCGCAACATTTCACTAGGTAAACAAGACATTCTGCTCGCCGAAACCCACCGATTGTGATCTGTGATAAGGAAGATAGGATATGGCCCACAGTGTGGCAAAATTCTTGCTCAACTAGCAGATTTTGTGGCTAATTTGTAGTTTTTTGCCGATTTTAGAGCATTTCGTGGAATGATTAGAGGAAGAACTAGGAGAAGTCATAACTCCTTCAGTTCTTATCCAAATTTGATGCAAAAATAGTCTATTCTAGCATTTTTTGGTATTTTGAACTCATTGAGATAGGTTTCAAAGGCATCTGAACATTGAAAACACACTTTTGATGTAATTTGAGGATAATAGAGAGGCCCAAGCCATTGGAAGTTGGACCAAGGAGATGTAGCCCAGGAGGGGTGGACTCCTTTATCATGTGCTTGTTGTGTGTTATATTTTGATGTTCATTGTTGTTATATTGTTGTTGTTCAACATATGTTTTTTTTTTTTTTTTTTTTTTTTTTTTTTTTTTTTTTTTTTTTTTTTTTTTTTTTTTTTTTTTTAAATTGAAGCGTAAAAGAAAATATTTCCCTCTCTTAAGCTGTAGTGATGGAAGTGACCTTGCTCCATAGATGTTCCCCTGCATACCGGGATCTCTATCTCAACCTTGTGATGCCTTCCAACGGTTATTCCATTCGACCTACTACCATCACCTATGAGGTCCGCTCTTGCGGGTTGACTTGCAGCCATAAGAAACTCTCATGAAAATCTATTAATTAAGCAAAAGTTTTGAATCCTTAAGCACTTGAAAAGCAAATGATAAGAATCTTGTGTTTAATTATGAATGGTAAATGAACGTAGCATTACTAATCTACTCAATTTTAGATCAAGTTGGTGTCAAAGCACTGGTTTTTCTTACTAGATTTGCTTTGTGAAAGAAGGACTTAATTGTTTGCAAGTTTATGTCATGCTCACAATGTTAAGGCTCAAAAGAGGTGAAGAAAATCTAGTTGAAAGCCCCGAAATTGGTTCAAAGGGAAGAAGAGCAAGGTTGCCAAATTCTTCTACACCAGTTCAATCTCAAGTTGTAGTTGAGGCCAACACCAATACAACCTCAAGTTGTAGTTGAGTCTTCAGAGACCATGTCTCATGAATGATCAGGTGCTCAAAATTATGCTAAAAAATCAAAGTGTAATAATCTTCTCAAACTTAGCTTTAGATTGAAGATCTCGTCATTCTAAATCCAACGGTGTGAACGTCACTCGAATCCAAGTTCATATGCAGAAGTTAGAGCAAGTTAAAGTTAAAGTTTGACTTCCCTACATGGCAGGATTAGGATGATGTGGCAAGTCTTCAGCGAATAAGTAGGCACCAAGTGGAAACCCGCCATTGGTCCTCACAAATCATATATCCCAGTAGTAGGCAGAAAAGGTGTTTCAAATCGGCCCCCGGTAGGTTGGGTTGTGATGCGATCAAATCGCAATTGCAATCGGTGAAAGGGATCAGAGAACAAGTTTCGGTCCCGGCCCCAGCAAGGTTAGTGATGCGATCACATATCACAATCGCAACAATAAAAGGAATCGGCCCCGACATAAGTTAAGTCCCAAATGTGAAATACCCTAGACGTGATAATATTATATGCCACAGTTTAAAACTTTGGTGGGTCCGCGATATCGCAATCGCAACATTTCACCAGGTAAACAAGATATTTCGCCAATCGAAACCCACCGATTTCGATCTGCGATAAGGCTGACAGGATATGGCCCATGGTGTGGTGAAATTCTTGCCTAGTTAGTGGATTTTGTGGCTAATTTGTAGTTTTCTACTGGTTTTAGAGCATTTTGTGGAACAATTAGAGGAAGAATTAAGAGAAGTCATAACTCCTTTAGTTCTTATCCAAATTTGATGCAAAAATAGTCAATTCTAGCAGTTTTTGGTATTCTGAACTCATTAAGACAAGTTTTAGAGGCATCTGAGTATTGATGTAATTTGAGCATAATAGAGAGGCCCAAGCCATTGGAAGTTGGACCAAGGAGACATAGCCCAGGAGGGGTGAAATCCTTTATCATGTGCTTGTTGTGTGTTATATTTTGATGTCCATTGTTGTTGTTCAACATATGCTTTTTTATGTTAAATTGTTTATAACATTTACATAACAAACTCTCATGAAAATCTGTTAATTAAGAAAAAGTCTTGAATCCTTAAGCACTTGAAAAGCAAATGATAAGCATATTGGGTTTAATTATGAATGGGAAATTAGCACATCATTACTAATATGCTCCATTTCAAACCAAGTTGGTATCGGAGCACTGGTTTTGCTTACTAGATTTTCTTTGTGAAAGAAGGATTTAATTGTTTGCAAGTTTATGTTACACTCACAAGGTTAAAGCTAAAAAGAGGCAAAGGAAAGCGAGTTGAAAGCCCTGAAATTGGGTCAAAGTGAAGAAGACAAGGTTGCCAAAGTCTTGTACACTAGTTCAACCTCAAGTTGCAGAAGTTGTAGTTGAGGTTCCAACACCATTACAACCTCAAGTTGTAGTTGAGTCTTCAGATACCATGTCTCATGAAGGAGAACCTATCATGACAGAAGATGAGAAGACCTTTGGAAAGGCTTTCTTTGATATGACAAAGATGGTTAAGGTCCTCTATGAAGAGAGGAACAACAAACTACAAGAAGAAAGTTCCAATCCTCCCAATGGAGAAGGCTCTTTAGGAGGAGGTAATGGAAAAGAAGATAAAGGAAAAGGAAATAATGGGAATGGAGACAAGCCTCCACCATCTCCACCATCTTCTTCATCTTCTTCTTCGAAAGCATCTTCACACTCTTCCACCAATACCACCGTTACTCATACTCATCATCATTCTTCAAAAGGGGTTGGTTAATCACCTTTTCTGAAGCTTGATGTTAAATTCAAGTTGCCTATGTACAATAGAGAAGTTAATGCAAAGACGTTGGATAACTGGATTTGTCAGTTGGATATGTATTGTAGAATTCAGAACCTTCAAGAGGATGATATCAAGATTCAATTGGCTTCTTTGAGAATGGAGGGTGCAACGCTTATATGGTGGAAAGCAAGGACTCAAGACGAAATCAAGAAACATGGTAAGATCTCTTTTACTTGGTCTAATTTCATTGCTGCTATAAAGAGAGAGTTCTACCCTTTAGCTCATATGAAAAAAGCCATTAGGAATTGGAAAAACTTTAGATAGTTGAAAGGTCAAAATGTGCAAGAATATACTTAAGAGTTTAGGAAAAGATCTCTTATGCTAGGAGTAGACTTACAGTCACAGGATACCTTGTTGAAATACAAAGGAGGGTTACGTAGCTATCTTTGACATACTTTTTTTATGTTTAGTCCCACGAATCTTAATGAGGTCTGTGTTCAAGCTACACACTTCGAAGAAAAAGGGAAAGATATACAGGAAGAAGGTAAGAAGAATCCATTTCAGAATGTTGAAAAGAGGAAGAAGTTTAAAGGAAAGAAGAAGAAAAATTCTTCTATTAAGAAAGAAGGGGAGAGACCCATGTGCAAGAATTGTTCCAAGGAAGGACATGATGAAGCACATTGGTAGAAGCTTCATCTAGAATTACGACTGAAGAAATTCAACAATAAAGGGAAACAAAAGACCAATGCTGCTACACAACAAGACTTGGGTTCAAACTCAGGGGATGAAACAAAAATCGCAACCACAGTCACCAATGGAAAAGTCGTGGCAAAATCAAGCAAAGAGGCAGTCGTAGCAAGTACCAATGCAACAAATAATACCCACAACATTTCAAATGAGGAAAACTGAATAGATTTATTCCTTATCTGAGTCATTTCCAAACATATGAAAATCGATAGGTTGTTTGACAGTGGATCACAGGCCAACTTAATTTCTGTGGATTTGGTTAAGAAAATGAATTTGGAAACCATGCCCCATCACAAACCGTATCCGTTGGGATGGATAACCAAGGATGCTAATTTACAAGTCACACAAAAATGTATTTTCAGGTTTTCCATCATTGCTAATTTCATTGATGAAGTTGAATTAGACATTGTGCCATTGGATATCTCAAGAATTGTGTTGGGAAGTCCGTATTTGTATTCAAGAAGGTTGTTTTCCACAGATTTGAGAACAAATACCATTTGTTCAAAAATGGAGTGGAGTACATTGTGAGAGCCCATCGTAGGAAACTTAATATGTCTTTGGCAAGCACAAGTGAAATGAAACGACAAGTTAATTCTAGCAAGAGTATCGTACTCCTCATGATCAAGTAGAAGAATGAAACGAAGAAGTAATCCTTTATAGGCTGTCATGTGAAGCTAAAAGCTGATTTGGTTGATGTGGTCAATAAATAAGGGGACATGTTTCAAGAACCAATGGGAATGCCACCAAAAAGAGGATTTCAGCATGAAATTCAGCTACAGTAAGACTGTCCACTCCCAAACATTGGTATGTATCGAATGTTAATTTTGGAAAGTTTAGAAGTTAAAAAAACAAGTCCAGGAATTGTTAGATAAAGGAGTAATTCATCCTTCTACTTCGCCATGTGGTTCAGCAATTGTATTGTTACCCAAGAAAGATGGAACCTGGTGCATGTGTGTAGATTATTGAGCTTTAAATAAGATCACAATAAAGAATCAATACCCACTTACCATAATAGATGATTTGCTAGATTAGTTGAAAAATGAAAAGTATTTTACTAAATTAGACTTGAGAAGTGGATATCATCAAGTAAGAATAGATGAGGAGGACATTTGGAAGATTGCTTTTAAAACCAAAAAATGATTGTTTGAGTGGCTAGTTATGCCTTTCAATCTTTGCAATGCTCCAGCTACATTCATGAGAGTTATGAATGATGTTTTAAGATCCTTTCTTGATGAATTTGTAATTGCCTATTTAGATGATATTTTGATATTCAACAAATCATGAGAAGAGCATGTCAAACATGTTAGGAAAATGTTGGATGTCTTGAGAAAAGAACAATTATTTCTGAAGACGTCTAAATGTGAATTCAGGAAAAATTCCTTAGAGTATTTGGGCCACATAGTTAGAGGATGTGAGCTAAAGATTGATCCCTCTAAAGTTTCGGTCATTGTGAATTGGCCAATACCCAAATCAGTCACAAAAGTAAGGATATTTTTAGGAGCAGCGCAGTAATGGATGAAGTTTATTGCCAATTTCTCCTCCATAGAAGCTCCACTACATGCATTGCCCAGCTTGAAGGTTGTCTTCCAGTGGGGAGGCAAACAAAAAAAATCATTCTATGCTTTGAAACAAAAGATCAGTTCAACCCCAATTTTGGCATTGCCGGATTTGAAACAACCATTTGAAATACAAACAGATGTAAGTGACTATCCCATGGGTGCAATTCGTTTATAGCATGGTTAGCCCATTTCATTTCATTCTGAGATTTTTAATGGTGTTGTGATTAATTATCCTACGTATGATAAAGAGATTTATGCATTGGTACAAAGTGCGAAGAAATGGAAGCATTATTTGATGGGACAAGAAACCATTATTCACACTGTTCATCAGCCTATGCAATACCTGCAATCTCAAACTAAATTGCAGTAGTCAAGGCACTTTCATTGGATGGGATTTTTACAACAATTCCACTTGGTAATTAGGTACAAGAAAGGTATATATAACGAAGTTTTTGATATTCTTTCTAGACCGATTGAAAATGTAGCCATTTTACTCAAGGATAATTATTTTTTTCCTGAAATTTATGTTGAACAATATGCACAGGATGTTGAGTTTCAAGAGGTATATTTAAACTTGAGTCAAGGCCACCAAGTTGAGGAATTAGACTACCATGTTCATGATAATTTGTTGTATCATTTGGGAAAACTTTGTGTTCCACATGGAGAGAGAGTAAATGTCACAAGGGAAGCGCACACTTCTCTTATTGTTGGACATTCGGTGTAAGTAAAACAATGGAAAATATTCAGAGGTATTTCTATTGGCCTCGAATGCTTGAAAGTGTGTCATGTTTTATAAGAGGTTGTTCATTGTGTGCAGTTAGTAAGCTTAGTAACAAGAACCTAGGATTTTACACACCACTTCCAATGCCTTCACGACCATGGGAAAGTGTTTCTATGGATTTTGTAGGAGATCTTACTTTATCAAGGAAAAGTCATGATTATTTGTATGCAATTGTGGATAGGTTCAACAAGATGTGCATATTAATGCCTTGTAAAAAGAAAATTACAGCCAAACAAACAACTCAACTTTTCTTTCAAAATGTATGGGTTCATTTTGGATTGGTTACTTTTATTGTAAGTGATTGTGATTCTCAATTTATTGGGAATTTTTGGTCAAGTTTATGGAACTTGATGGACACCAAATTGAAGAAAAGTACAACCTTCCATCCACAAATAGATGGTCAAATTGAAGTGGTTAACATGACAGTCATTCATTTTCTAAGAGGATATTCCAGCAAACATCCTAAGTTGTGGGATGAATAGTTGCATCATATTCAACATGCTTACAACTGAGCAAAACACTCTTCTACTCTAACTTCACCTTTTGAGGCATGTATTGGTTATTTGCCTAAACCACCTTTGGATTTAATTTTTGAGAAATATGTAGTTCTAGATGGACATAGTGACATAGATAGAGAAAAGAAATTCATTGAGAAAATTCAGTTGATTCACCAAATACTTCAAGAACAACTAGAAAAGAGTCAAGGCAAGTATAAGGCAAGGCATGATAAGCATCATGTGGATCATCAGTTTCAAGTAGGTGATGAAGTTTGGCTATACATTCGCAAGGAAAGGCTTCAAGGTGAAGGTAAAAAGCTAAAACCAATTCGTTATGGTCCATTTAAAATTCTAGAAAAGATTGGTAATAACTATCTCAAGCTTGATTTTCCTTCATATATGCAAATCTATTATGTTGTTAATGTTGAAAATTTGAGATTGTATGAACCTCCTTTGATTGAAGATCAAGGAGAGAATGTTCAAATTCCATCTATTGAAGACTTTTCTCTATAATTCCTTGATGTGCTTAAGCAAGACACTATACTTGACAGAAGGACAAGGACAACTAAAAGGGGAAGTATTGATTATCTTCAAGTGGGTCTGAAAGGTACACATTCACCAAAGGACAAATAGATTGAAGTGGGGAAGGTGAGGGAATAATACGGTCATATGTTCAATAATTGAAAGTGATCCTTTTGGGATCCAAAAGGCTTCCAGTGGGGAGGAGTGATCAATTGATCAAAATTATGCTCAAAAATCAAAGTGTCAAAATCTTCTCAAACTCAGCTTTAGGTTGAAGAGCTCATCATTCTGAATCCAATGGTGTGAACGACACTCAAATCCGAGTTTGTATGCAGAAGTTAGAGCAAGTCAAAGTTCAATTTGACTTGCCTACATGGAAAGATTGGGATGATGTGGCAAGTCTTCAGTGAATAACGAGGCACCAAGTGGTAGCCCATCATTGGTCCTTGCAAATCACATATCACAGCAGTAGGAGGAAAATGTATTTCGAATCAGCTCTCGGTAGGTTGGGTTGCGATGCAATCAAATCACAATTGCAATCGATGAAAGGGATCAGAGAACAGTTATCAGCCCCGACCCCGGCAAGGTTAGCGATGTGATGTGATGCGATCACATATCGCAATTGCCGCAGTAACAGGAATCCTCCCCAGTGCAATTTAAGTCCCAAATGCGAAAGACCTTGGACGTGATAATATTATATGTCACAGTTTAAAACTTCGATGGGTCCGCGATATCGTAATCGCAACATTTCACCGGGTAAACAAGACATTACGCCCGCCGAAACCCACCAATTGTGATCTGCAATAAGGCCAACAGGGTATGGCCTGTGGTGCGGTGAAATTCTTGCCCGATTAGCGGAGTTTGTGGCTAATTTGTAGTTTTCTACCGTTTTTAGAGCATTTTGTGGAACGATTAGAGGAAGAACTAAGAGAAGTCATAACTCCTTCAATTCTTAGCCAAATTTGATGCAAAAATAGTCAATTCTAGTAGTTTTTGGTATTCTAAACTCATTGAGATAAGTTTAAGAGGCATCTGAGCATTGAAAACACAATTTTGATGTAATTTGAGAATAATAGAGAGGCCCAAGCCATTGGAAGCTGGACCAAGGAGACGTAGCCTAGGAGGGGTGAACTCCTCTATCATGTGCTTGTTGTGTGTTATGTTTTGATGTTCATTGTTGTTGTTCAGCATATATATATATATATATATTTTATGTTAAATTTTTCATAACATTTACATAAGAAACTCTCATGAAAATCTGTTAATTAAGCAAAAGTCTTGAATCCTTAAGCACTTGAAAATCAAATAATAAACATATTGGGTTTAATTATGAATGGGGAATTAGCACAGCATTACCAATCTGCTCCATTTTAGATCAAGAGGGGATAAGGGAGGGCCCATGCCTTTGTTAAACCTTCCTTTGCTTTATAAACCTTTACTAACCTTTTCTCCCAACTTTATGATTTTAACACACAAAACATATATTTATGTTACCACCCCTTTAACGTGCCAATAGACCTCGGTCCTTTGAGCTCTTTGTAATCGTGGGCTAGCCCATACTTTGGATAATTGCAATCCTTGATTTTAACTTTATACAACATTGTGCCTCAACCTATGATCGTCGATATGTGACCGTGTCACCCTGTGAGTGGTGACATATGTCATGCTGAATTGGCCCCTTAAGACCCCTTAAAATGTTGAATCTGCATGCCACATGTCCAGCATACCTCCACGTCACTGATGACATCATATGCCATGTGGCATATCAGAACTAATGCACTACCACGTGTCTCTCTAGAGGAGAGAGAAAAGACCTGGAAGTGCTCTGATTTTCCAACAAATTCTTTTGTTAAGTTATATTTGGCCCTCCCGGTGCTTTAACACTAGCGGCTCTAACAATATCACATATTGCACTTTTCAAAATTTGTCACTCCTATGACATGTGAACACCAATTATCGATTGTGATACGCTGATGTGTCTTCGTTGTTGCTATGTGCGATATGTCCCTAACCCTCCAACACGCCGATTTGACCCCACCGATATGCCACTTTGCTGATTTGTTGTTCTATTTGCATTGTGTATCATACCTATGATCTCCGATATGCGATATCGTCGATTGTTGATCGGTAATATTCTTTTAACCTCTGCTACTTCTCCTTTAAAAACTCCAATATGAGGGATCCAAGATTTTACACTTAGGCATTTTTCCTTTTTTCTCTAGTTTTGATGAGCAAATTTCAACTTGCTCTATCTTTTGACACAGAAGTCAATTTGAAGAACTGGATATACAGTTGAAAAGATACTTCTAAGCACTTTATCATGAAAAAATTTGCAACAAGATCTAAACCAAAATTTATATGCAAAAAACCTCCCAAACCTTCAGACTTGTTTTTACCATAGGACTTCAAGGATTGAATGGCTCCTTGGACAAATAAACCTTTAGGCTATGATACCTTGGTGTTTCATAGGTTAACCAGACAAAAATGAATGGTAGTAGACCAACAACACTGATTCCTATTATGGGACCCTAACATCGGCTCCAATGGGGATGGCATCCTCCCTGTGAGGTGCCAAGAACAAAAAGTAGACTAGCGGCCTAACCATTGGGTAATGGAGTCAACATAAAAACTAAAAAATGAACCGATTGACTGAAAACTGAATGACTAAATTACATAGCTAAAAAATTTAAAAGAAATAAGAAATTTGACAACACATCACCAAAGTCTTAGGGCCTTCTCCTTAAGCTTCAAATCATGATGATAGCTATCCACACCTACTAAAAATATACACACTAGGTGATTTCTTCTCTCTAACGTAGTTAGTCAAGAAAATGTATACTTGCCTGCATTTTGCTCATACTTGCCTTGAGAAGACAAAAGAGGAAAGAGAATGACAACTCAAAATTCAACTCATCCTGGAAACCAAATTGATAAAGAGTGCAATCTTCCATAAACCCTACAACAAACTAGCCATGGAATGAAAATCCCCTTCTTTCATTGTTTCCAAGAGGTCAACAAAAGAGTCTTCAAAAACATGATTGGTTACCTTCACTTGATGATTGGTAATAGGACTCTATTCTAGACAAATGGTAACACTCGGTTCATTAATCTCGCCCTCTTCAACTGAGGCAACCACCTCATCGACAACAATAATGTGCACATCCATAGGAACTTGGACAACATGCTCTTCTTCAACAAACTCTTCATTTTCTGAACCTAGAGGCAGATCTTCATATGAAAGAGGCTCTAAACCAACCCCTTCTCTTCCGATGCTCTCCTCTTCTTGATCATTAACAATCTGTTGAATACGTTCATCAGGCTTAAGAAGACAAACATGTTGCATTTCTTCATCGACCTCTGTTTGATCAGTTTCATCTTCAGCTGCAGAATCTTTGCCTGTTGGGAATCTTCGTGAATATCAAGGCAACAAGCCTCTTCTATTTTCTATTCTTGAAGTTGGGATTAAAATTCACAAAGAGATTCTTTAATTTCATCATCCATACATTCTTCATCACCATAAATAATTTCTAGATATTGGAAGAAATTTTCAAAACGTGTACAATATTTTTTAGCCGGAGGCACTGGAGGACAAAATTTCTTAAAATGATCATTAAATATTGTGTGAAAATTTGTAAATGAACACAAAATGGCAGATGGCAAGCCTTCATACTGGGATATAGCTTTGTCTTCTAAGGTTTCCATTAACATTTTCATTAAACAATCCTTAGGAAACTTAACCCCAAGCTTGCGTACATGCAAATGAAACTTGAATAGATGTAAAGGAACATCATCTTCTTTTTTATATCTAAATAATGGAAGATAGGTTAACCAATCAACATGAGGCATAGGATTTGGAAAACCAGGAATACGAGATATGTCCATAGGTGCATACCTGACATTTATTCTTGAACCCATATTGAAAACAATCAACCAAAATTAATGACCTTTGTTCTGGATCCTTTGAAATCAGAGTCGCTAGATGAATGATTCAACCTTTCTGTGTCTGACTGTTGTTCGCCATCAACGACACCACTATGTTAACACTTTGTAAATCCCTTAAGGTTGAAGAAAGGGATCCTAGAGTGCTAGGTCCCTATACTACTAGTGTAGCCCCTTATTATTATTAATGAAACCCCCTTATTGTATTCTTGTGGCCATGTAGTCCCCATATTTTTATTATTATGCCCCATAGAATCCCACTATTATTATTGTTGTGCACTTATGTTATTATTGTTATGTCGGCTCTGATTATATTGTGACCCCTTAGACTCCTATATATAGAAATGAGGTCTTGTCATTTGTATCATCCAAGAATTATTCATTTGTGTAATGTAAAGGAGGTTTCCCCCTCAAAGAGGTTTATTTTTAATTCGTTGATATTTTTCTTCTTCTATTTTGTGAATTGGTTTCATAACATTTGTTATCAGAGCTTTGGATTCTAGGGTTTCGCTGCTTCAAACAGGTCATCGTGGAATTTTCGCTATAATTTTTTCTACAAAGTTTAAGAAGCTGAACTTAAAACCCATTTGAACCGATAGCTTGATGAACATCATATACAAATTTCAGATCCTTTTCCTCTATATTTTTGGAGATATGATCTTAGGAAGTTATGGTTTTATAGTCTCGAAAATTCCATCTCAAATAGGTCATTGTGGAATTTTCGCTATAACTTTGTTTCTACAAAGCTTCGGAAGCTGAGATTAAAACCCATTTGAGACAAACTCATGATTCACCTTTTATACTAATTTTAGAGCTTGGTTCACTATAGTTTCAGAGATATGGTCCAAAGAAGTTAAGGTTTTTGCATTCTCCCTAATTCCATCTCAAACAAGTGACCTTGGGAAAATCGTCATAGCTTTCTCTCTAAGAATCAGATTCAAATTTCGTAAAATGTGACAAAAAGAGGACGTACTGTACTATGTTGGGTATTTTTTTCAACCCTGAAGATTGAAACAGTGACACGTGGAACTTCGTACAATTTTTCTCTACTGAACCAGTCTATAATCATGTCATCATAGGAAATTGGGCATAACACTTCCTTGAAGAATCCAATCTCGATAAGCTCTGCGGGGTTAGAAATAGGACTTAGAGGGATACCACAGTACAAAATTACAAAACTTAGAGATCAGAAATTACAGAGTTACAGTCGTTTCAAGATTGAACTCCTAAAAGCAAGAAAAAGAGATATGAGAAAGTTTGATGGCAAGGATCTGGGATCTTAGATACTACATATGGAGCAATAGTTTGATCTACATGTTGTGAAACTGTTACAAAAGGTTGATATTGCATATTTATATTTGGAACCGAATCAGTTTGTATGGTATAGAGGGATTTGTTCTTGTAAACCGCTTGTCACTTGGTCAATTTTCACGTAGGAAATGATAGCACATTATGAGGATACAAAGAGCAACACCTTCTTTAGACAATTGATACATATCAAACAAAAGAGTTAAATGGTAGAGCACATTGAAGAATTCCAAAAATTGAATATAAGAGTAAATGATATTCCATATAAGTAGAGGATTGATGTCTTTATAAGGACTTTAAAGGATAACATCCAACATGAGGTTCGCGTTTGGCAACCTAATTCATTGGAGAAGGCATACAGGTTGGCAAGAAAAATTGAAAGAAAAATTATGGAAACAAGGAATCCTACCACTCATAACTATAAAGATGGAAGTGTTTTTTCTCCTAACCTTCCATAACCTACAAGGTTGACACCACAACAATTGGAAGAAAAAATAGCAAAAGGGCTTTGTTATAGTTGTGCTAGAAAATACACTAAAGGTCATAAGTGTGATGAGAAGAAATTATTCTATATAGATTGTGAAGAGGAGGAAGAAAAGGGTCAAGACAAGTCAAAAGAAGAGGGTATACACCAGAAACAAGCCCTAGAGAAATAAGAAATGAATCTGACCATATCTTGTAGTACATTGGCAGGAATTACCTCTCCTCAAACCCTTAAGATAGAAGGACATATCAAGAAGAAAAGGGAATTATTTTCTTGTCTGGGTACTCAATTATTTCTTAGCTCATCTTATCATCCTCAATCTGATGGAAAAATGAAGAGAATGAACAGATGTTTGGAAGGATATCTTCGTTGATTTGTATCTAATAAACAAACACAATGGGTCAAGTAGTTACCTCTAGCTGAATGGTGGTATAACACTTCGTTCCTTACTGCAGCAAAAATGACCCCATTTCTGGCACTTTATGGATATCATCCGCCATCCATCACATCATATTTAAGAGAAAATTATAAAGTTCAAGTAGTGGAATATCACATCAAGCATCAACAATCATTTCTCCAAGTCTTAATGGATAACCTCACTTTGGTGTAGAATTGAATGACACAACATGCAAATCAACATCATAATGAAGTTTTGATGTAGGCAACTGGTATTTTTTACCGCTACAACCATACAAAAAAATGTCCCTCAAGCAATCTAATAAGGATAATAAATTATCACCAAAGTACTATGGTCCTTACAAGGCGTTGCAAAAGATTGATACTATGGCATACAAATTGGAGCTTCCTGCATCTTCTCGAATGCACCCAGTTCTCCATGTTTCATGCTTAAGGAAGGTTATAGGTGACAAGCTCCCAGTTCAAACAATATTGCCGAAAATTGACAAGGAAGGAAAAATCATATTGGAACCTAAAGTAGTGACATAATCAAGAACGAGCGAGATACGAAATCGATCAATTTCAAAGTATCTCATCAATTGGAAGAACTTACCTGCTGAATATTTCACATGGCGGATGAGAATTTTATATAGAAACATCTAGAACTACTCAAGCGCTAAGGACAACACTTTTTGAAGGAGATGGGCATGTTAGGTCCCTATACTACTAGTGTAGCCCCTTATACTCTAATATATAGAAAGGAGGTCTTGTCATTTGTATCATCCAATAATTATTCATTTGTGTAATGTAAAGGAGGTTGCCCCCTCTAAGAGGCTTCTTTTGAAGTCATTGATATATTTCTTCTTCTATTTTGTGAACTAGTTTCATAACACAGAGGTAACCACAAACCACTTGTAGGTTAAGGTCCAGTCCCCCTAACCTTGGAGAGGGCTCTGTCGCTAGATCAACTATACATCAAAAAGATCGATAGGATATGGATTTTAGATTGGTTATTAAGCTTAGAGGTAGATGACATAAATTTGAATGAAATTTTTTGGGAGTGAGGGTCATTGAAGAATGAGTTTATAGAACATTAGGGCATGCATGATCCATTTAGATAATAGAGGCAAGGTAGGCACATATTTCAAGTTGATTGTCGATCAGAGTATAGCAAAGAATGAGGGAAACACATAAATATTCAGTCAAATATAACATAGCATAAGTTTATGAATTCTGCTACATAACTTATAATGAAATATTCAAAAGAAACATGATAGAAAAATAAAGAATTCTATCATGTATAAGATCAACAATTGCCTTGAGCATATAAAGATGAATTCAAGACAATAGTTTTAGAAATGGATATTAAATTAACATAAGGAAAACACAGACTTGAAACCACACACCACAGGAATCTCTGAAACTAATAACAAAGTCTACTCTAAGCTTTTATTAAAAATTTTACAATACAAGGCCTCTTCCTACCCTCAATAATTCCCCATTCTTCTTATTACATTGTATACTTAGTCTTTAAATATTATTTCAGCCAAGGGCCAAATACATTGCATTTACCCATTAAGTGGATCAAGGGTGATTTTTATTAGAACAACAAGATTCAGGTCAAATATAGGAATAGCATCAAACTTAGAAAAATCAGTTTTATCCTCATCTGCACATAGTATTATGGAAAATCCCGAACTACCTACCACCGTGCCAAAAATCCTGTTAAAAATGGGCAAAATTCCTTTGCTTTAGGAATGGGAAAAGAAGAAACAATGACCCCTCTGTGTTGTGTAGCAATTGTGTGACAATCCTTGTTGGCGTGCCTTAATACATTTGTTTGCCCTGCAACCGAGGGTAAGACAGGGGGCCGATACATTGTAACTTTACAATCGATGATTTCTGTTGAGTGCCACTTTGAACTATGTGGGGATGAAACTTTGCGATACGCTTAGCTTGGGGCTTAGGCAAAATCTTTATGACCAGGGTTGTGACTAGGATAGGGGACGATTCTTTGAAATATCACTACAATGTATATTCCTTTGGAACCATAGAACCACTTATAATAACCATTTCAGGACTTGGTGAAAGGGGGTCGATTCTAATTCAATTCACAACTTTACATATCAGAGCTTTCAATCGACACCTTTAACTTTGGAGCATCAAAAATGCTTGAACCTCCAATCTTCGATGTGTGACATGGCATGACCCATGATTTTAACACATAAAACATAAATTTATGCTATCGCCCCTTTGAAGCGCCAATAGCCCTCGGTCCTTTGAGCTCTTTGTAATCATGGGCTATCCCCTACATTGGAGCTCCTTTATCTGAGAATTTCAATCGTTGATTTTAAATTTATGCAACGATGTGCCTCAACCTGTGATCATCGATATGCGACCTGACATCATCCTCTACCATGTGTCACCTTGTGAGTGGTAACACATGTCACGTTGAATTCCTCTCTTAGGACCCATGAAAATACCAAATTTGCATGCCGTGTGTCCATCATATAGCCACATCATTGCTGACGTCATAAGACACATGGCATATTGGAACCAATAATGCATCGCCATGTGTCTCTCTGGAGGAGAGAGAAAAGACCCGAAAGTGCTCTAATTTTCCAATAAAATCCTTTGTTAAGTTATATTCGTCCCTTTCGGCAATTTAACATTAGCGACTCTAAAAATATCACATATCACACTTTTCAAAATATATCACCCTTGTGACATGCGAATGCCAATTGTCGATTGCGATATGCCGATGTGCATTCATTGTTGCAATGTGCGATATGTCCCCGACCCTCCGACGTGCCAATTGGACCTTGCCGATATGCCACTTTGCTGATCTGTTGTTCTGTTTGTGATTTGTATTAGACCTCCAATCGCCAATATACGATATCAATGATTGCTAATCAGTAATATGATTTTATCCTCTACTAATTCTCCTTTAAAAACTCTGATATGTGAGATCCGAGATTTTACACTTAGGCACTTTTCCTTTGTTCTCTGGTTTTGATGAGCAAATTTCAACTTGCTTTATCTTTTGATCTAGAAGTCAATTTGAAGAGCTGGATATACCGTTGGAAAGATGCTTCTGAGTACTTTATCATGAAAAAACATGTAATAGGATATGAATCAGAATTTTTATATGCAAAAAACCTCCCAAACCTTCAGACTTGTTTTGACCACATGAATTCAAGGACTGAATGGCTCCTTGGACAAATAAACCTTTAGGCTATGACCCCTTGGTTATTCATAGGCTAAGTTGACCAAGAGGAATGGTAAGATACCAACACCACTAATTCCTATTATGGGACCCTAACACCTACTAGAATAATGCATTAACAACAACGCTATCTCTAAAACATATAAATCTACAACCTTATCTTCTGGCAATGTATATGTGAAACTAAGGCCAAAGTTGATCAGGACCTGTTTCAAAAACATTATAATTTACAAATATCAAATATTCATTTTCCCATAACATCATATATTGCAAAGATAGTTTAACATGCAAAACATAAAAGACAAGCCAAATTATTATGCAATATGTACATGGCATCAATTGAGAAGACTTTCCAAGCCATTAAAGACAAGATGTATATGCATTGAGATTGAACAGATCTAAGGAAACTTACTTTTTTCTTTTAGAAATCCAAGAAAAATAGGAATTAACAAATTGTGCATGTCTTTGTGGTTTGCAAACACAAATACTTACATATATTTAGAATGCAATAAAATTTGTAATTGCGTTAAACAATTTTCAAACTTTAGGATAAACAACAAAGCTTACAACCGACCAAGGGTAATATTTTTAAAATCAATGTATTCAGATTGGAAAAAAAATATAATTCAAAATAAATTCATACCAAATGTTGATAATCTTGATAATTATCATATTTGATGTTTTCAAATCACCATGAACCAAACCTCCATGATGTAAAAGTCCAACAACTCTGCCTATCTGTTGAGCAATATCTCCTATTTGTTCCTCTGCAGTTACAAAGCAACCAGGGATCTTTCTTGTTTAGATAAGACACAGATAAAATTAATGGCATAAGGGATAAAAGGAAGACTAAATAAATTGGATCTATGTCAAATTAAAAATAATTATTCCAAGCTAGAAATGACTATCCTTAAATTCACACTGTAGATCATATTACATTTAATATGACTAGAAAAACATACCATAGCCAAGAAGTGATCCTAATTGCAAAAAACACCTCTTTCATAGATATAAATGTAAGGGTGTGAAACCTAGAATCTAAGGAAAAAAGAGTGGGAGTTGCAACTCCAAGCTTTCTAGCCTTAGCCATGTAATGTGCTTCCTAGAATCACATTTTTATAAGGATTCCACTCACAATCACCTTAGGAACACATGTAGAATAATCTATCTCCTTATAACCATGAAGTAAAGATAGAATAGAAACAAACTAATTTGTCTCATACCCTGAGACCATAAATTTGTTTCAAGGTCAACCTTGAATCCAAAATAGGAAGTTTGTGCTTCTTGGAGAAACACTCTTTAATAGTGTCCCTCCTTCCCAGAAAGTTGCTTTCAAATATTCTCTGCATACAAACAATTAGACTCTAAAAGATAAAATAATACAAAAATTCAACACCCTAGCAAAACTCAAGGAAACAATAAGACAACCAACCAATTTCACTCACAACCTCTGCACCCTGCTTCACCAACTGCCTTGATGGAAACTGTTTCTCCTCACTTTCAATAGATAATAGATATCTAATTTACAAGTGCTAATTTGTATTAACCCCTAGAATCACAATGCATAATTGCATGTTATATGGTACGAAAATGATTAATAAAATGGACATTAAAAGATCATAGATGGGCCTTAGTTGTTTGCACATATGTAGGGTTCACAAAAGTTTTGTCGATATTTATACATATGGAAGTCAAGAATGGAATAACCTAAGAATGTGGTCCCTAAGAAGAAGAATCTCATCTTTATGCATTATGCCAAATGATAGATACAATTGAAACAAATTCTAGGAACTATATTAAATTGGAATTATGAGAAATTAAGAGTTTTCAATACCAAAGATAACAAGGAGAAGTTGGTAGTCACCAAGTACAATCCATCTAAAAAATATTTTAATTTGGAATAAGGAGGAAAGTGAAAACATAAATTCATGAATACAATCCTTCACTCGGATAAGAAATTATGTGTAGACCAAATAATAGATACAATTACAACAAATTCCAGGAACTCAGATTTACCTTGACCTAGGTTATTCAACGTAGATGACCATTGCTTTGATGATTTTTTGTAAGAAGCAAGTACTCTTTCCAACTGTAATCCAGTGGAACAAAATATCAGTAAGTGCCAAGCTACCCCAAGTCATAACATAAATAATAACAATATCTTATTGGCACTAAAAGACAAGCATATGCTAGAGTTAAGAGTTATCAACAATGCCAACTTACAACATTCCTACTAGAAGAATGCATTGACAACAACACTCTTTCTAAAACATATAAATCTACAACCTTATCTTCTGGCAATGTAGATGTGAAACTAAGGCCACATTCGATCAGGACCTATTTCAAAAACATTATAATTTACAAATATCAAATATTCATTTTCCCATAATATCATATATTGCAAAGATAGTTTAACATTCTAAACATAAAAATACAAGCCAAATTGTTATGTGATATTTACATGGCATCAATTGAGAATACTTTCCAAGCCACTAAAGACAAGTTGTATATGCATTGATATTGAACAAATCTAAGGAAACTTACATTTTTCTTTTAGAAATCCAAGAAAAGTAGGAATTAACAAATTGCGAATGTCTTTTTGGTTTGTAAACACAAATATTTACATGTAGTTAAAATTCAGTGAAATTTGTGATTGCATTAAACAATTTTCATAGTTTAGGATTAAAAAAAATCTCTTATATGACTCCCTCATTCACATTTATAATTCTTTGTAGCACATGATATACCCATGATTCGAAACAACTTGTTCTTGTATGTAGCCAAAATTCCCCTCCTTGTGTGATATGCATTAACTTATTTCTTATATTAAACATCAACCATGATGGGAAGCTCGCAGAGTGGAGAATCATATGTTGGAGAATCAACATCAATCTTGAAATGAGCAAAGACCAGCAAACTAATTGCAGGGTGTTGAATTCCAATGGAGGACAACTTACATTCTTGAGGTTAGAAAAAATATTCTCTGCCATTTTGATTTTTTTCAACCAAATTCGAAAAATAAAAATCCATGAGAAGAACTTCCAAATGAAATAGGGATGGAAGACTTGCATATAATTATTCCATATTTAAGCACACTAAATATGTAACTTTCACTTTCTCAACAATAAAACCTCTGTAGCCTCTGCAGATTGTAAATCTCAAAGAGTCATCACCCAAACTAGACCATGTGGATTTCCTTATGATAAGATTGCGAGCTACAAGAATAAGATCATCATCAATATAAAAAAAACCTCCCCTCCTCTACCTTTAGAACTTCATTTAATAGGCGTTTTTCAAGTTTGTTGCATAAGGAACGCCTCATAACAAGTTCATGTAACAGGTTAAGGTATTGTTGTAGTGGTTGCGACCACCCTCCAAAATTTTGCCTACCCTTCGTTTTGGAGCCTCCCTCCTAAAATCCCAAAAAATTATTTCACACTGACCTAGGTATATGTGCTTTCATTGAGTTTTATCTTTCGCTTTATAGCTTGTGTTTGCTTACTTGCTTTATTGTCTAACCACAAGCTGACCTCTTGACTTGGTTGTAATCTGGTTCTAGGCCTACCTTGGTGACCTGCACAATCTTAGAGGGAAACCAACCTTGCTCTTAGGTAATGTGCAGTTCAATCCCACAGTGAGCTTCGGATCCAGAATTGCACAAACCCAACTAGAAGCCTGTTCTCATCTAGGAAACCGCACAGAGAATTAGAGGTAGTCGAAGCCACTCAACCCAGGAATTGCGCAGAAGCATTCCCTTAGCAACTTCCTGATGCATGTACCAGTGAGTTGCCCAGTTCTCCTCGGAACTGTGAAATTTCTCCGTGCATGCATGACAACCTTTCCCGAAAAAGAAAAAAGCAAAAAAACATCCTAAAAAATAGGGATCTATTTTTAGAAGTTAGAGTTACACTTGAGTTATTTTTGGAAACTGTCTCCATGTGTCGTTTTTTCCTAGATTTTTGGCCTTCACGTCATAAACCCTAAATTGATCAAATCTATTTAATGGACGTCATCAGAGCTCATTTGCAAATTTGATCTTAGAGCTCTAGCATTCTCGAGGAGATCCAGGAACCTTCGACACAATCGTCGCAACTTTTCCGGGTAAGTATTGCTTTTCTAGTCTTTTGTTGCTTTTATGTCACTTTTGTTTCCTTGGCTTGTGAGAGTATTGTTTTACCCGTTTTATTGAACGACTACTAGAATTTTGATCTATTTTAGTTTTTAGAAGTGTTGTTTTAAGTTTTTCATTGCCTTTCCTAAGTATCGAATGCATAACCTAGTTTTTGCACTAATGGTCATTGTTTCAACGACTCTCTCCATAACTTCATTGTTCTTTTGTTTGACTGATTCTTGCACTTGTTTTGATTGCATGCATCATCATTCACTTAGTTCTGCACCAACCATCACTCACACTTTCAGATTTGCTCATTTTCATGTTTCCCTTGGGCAGATCTAGGCTTCCTTGGCCCGAATCTTGCTCTTCCCAGCATGCACTATGCATTTCTAGATCTCAAGGCTCTGCCTTGGCTCTAGGAATTGTGTAGAGGCTGCTAATGACTGGCTCCAACTGTGCACTACACAATTCCCGGAGCCTTGGCCACTGGGATTGCACAATGAGTAGTCCCAACCAGCACAAGCTAGACTGAACTATGCATTGTGCAGTTCCAGTCAACATCACTTCCCCACTGGAAGTTGGGACTATGTAATGCACATATCTAATTGACAATCCCTCACCTATGAAACCTAGAATTGTGCAATCTTGCCCAGTAGTTGCCCAGTTTGTTGCTTGGTCTGTTCTTGAAGTGATTTTGAATTCAAGCTAGCATTTGCATGCCATGAGTGTCCTTTTTTTCTCTAGGTACAATAGTTGTTGAGAAACTTTTCAGTAGAACAGGTAACATGGCTACCAAGAGAGCTGCATCAAAGGATACTGTCAAGAGTAGCATTAAGGATGTAGTTGAACAAGGGTCAATGAACTTGCCAGACTATACAGACACACAATTTTTCATAGAGAAGGACATGAAGATAACATGGCAGGAAATCAAGGATATCTTTGCAGGAAGCTTCAAGGAATATCTAGAAGATCGACAGATCTATGTCAAAATTCCACAAATTAGGCTTATATAAGGTTGCATGTAGGTACCCCACCTTCCCATGTGCAGACACCATTCATTGGATTGTCTCACATACCGATCTCGAGACAATTGCATTAAGAAGTGTGAGTGGAACATAGCTTGCTACCTTCAGGATGGAAAACTATCATCAGATGTATCACTTACCACAATCGGTGAACTGCATGGATGAACTTTTCTATGCCCCCAACAATAATGTGAACACTAGAGACATCATAAAGCATTGGGTGAAAGAGTTGTCAAAGTTCTGGTCGCCACCCAATCATGTTTACAAGACTAAGTCACTCAGAAAGTCCTACCAACTCTTGATCATCTTTGCATGCCAATTGTATGGTCAAGAGAGCACGAAGACCTTTCCATAAAATTGGGTGGTTGTGTTGGACCATTCACGAATGAAGGAAGGTCGTTCAACTAGTCATATCTGTTGGCTCTTCAGCTGAAAGTGCACGTGACTAATGCCCAAAATCTACCCAAGGATGAGCAAGCAGGATTCTATATGTCTGTTTACCTACTTGATGCAATATGTGCCCAACATTAGTTTCTTGGCATGGGTTGGACATGGACACCATCAAAGACAACTGTGAATGTTTATTGCAAGTTTCTTTCCGAATGAAACTATCGAGGAGTCATGGCTAGGTTATCTGACCATTTCATCATCCCAGTTTACAAGTTGATCTTTGAGTAGGATCCACCTTACATGTCCCAAGAAGCAATGGAAGCATTACTTAACATTACAGATTGGTATGACTCACCTGGTGGCACCTTCATCAGGATGTTTGGCAGAGAGAATCCTTCGCATGTGCTACCAAGGTTTTCCATAGATAAGTTGGCAAGAAGTTGCATATCACATATCCATAGGGTTATCAACAGGGCTACATAGGAGGAAGAAGGAACCATGGCCTGCTCTTCCTTTGTGGATTGGATTGTATGAGATTGAAAGCTTGAAGGATGCGGATGTTGAGGCCAAGGACTTAGAAAAGTTTGATTGCAACACCAAGGACTACAATCTGTATGATCCCCACTGTATTTGCAAGAACCACTGTGCAAAGGTGTATTATCCATGGATCCATGAGACATTTCATTGGGAAGAGGAAGATCCTTGGAGGTACTGCTACAACTCCTCTAAGCTCAATGAACTAGTCAGCATGGCTATAAAATGGAAAGCTTCTCCACAGGAATCAACACTACAAGAAGCAACAAAAACAGTAGCAGTGAGTAGCAAACTAACGTAGGACAAAGGCAAGAGGAAGATTGCTGAAAACCCGAAGGTTGAGAAAAGCTACAAGTTCAAAGAAGATCCTCTTGTTGAGAAAGTAGCTTTGGCAGTGGAGGCAAAGAGGCAACAACACATAAAGAGATTAAAACAAAGGAAGAGAGAGAAGCAAAGGTTGGAGGATGCCGTAAGGAAGTTGTAGGAAACAGAGAAGAAGCTGAAAGAAGAGTAGGAGCTAAGAAGGAAAGGGAGAGAAGAGAAGAAGAAATAGGAACATGAAGAAGGGCGAGGCATGATGACAGACAAAACTGCGCCCATACAGGTTGAGGAGTCAGAATAGCCACCAGATGAAGAAGAGGGTGATCAGTTGCAGGATTAAAAACTTACTCAATAGATTGAGCAAATGGTTGAAGAGATGGACACGAAGTTGGCACAAAAGCCATAGGACCAAGACACCGACCTCATGCCGAGAGCATCTGTTGGTACCATTTCATTGCCATCTTTTTCTTCTAGAAACACCATCATTCATCTATCTTTTTTTCCTATAGACCCCTCATATCCATCGAAATTGATTAATAAATAGAATTATAGTTGTTAGTTCACATTAAAGTTAATTTGTGAATTTTTATGTTAAAAATTAGGAATTTTCAACAAAAAGATTACAGGATGTCATGACTTCCTGTAAATGGTTTATGATGTGACACGTGGCATGACAGGCAAGTCAAAGCAATGGATAGGAACGTCATCTGGTAGGTACATGCATGGTGAAAAATCGATTCAACAGCAAATCAAAAGCTCCTGGATATGCAGTCAATGTTGGTCAAACCCAACCTTTTTGGTCACAAAGGCAGCAAAAAGCCATGGTTTCCCAAACTGATTTCGTTTTGCTTTTGGAAATCAGTTTAGATTAGAAAGGACCAAAAATCACTCTTTTGTAAAAGCAGAAACATCTGCTTAATGTATGTACATTCGAGTTAGATAGGAGACAAGTAGATAAAGACTGCGTATTGTTTTGTTTCAAGGACGATTACGATTATTATCTCTGTGTATTGTTTCCAGAGCTCGGCTCTTGCATGTGATTTCAATCTTCAGAACTTAATTACAGTCACCATTTTACTCCAACAGTGTTTATGCTAACATTCTCGTTGCTTGAGGTTTCTTCAGTGTGCCATTGAAGCATGAACAGGCCCTATGTGGATTGGTATACTGTTAATTTCATTTCCATAGCATTTTCGAATTTGAGTAGTGTACATAGTGTTTAGTGTTATTTCCATGTCTGTAAGTTCATCAATTTGATTAGAAATTCTTGCAAATGGTATTCATGGTGATAGCTTGAAGATTTGATTGTTAGATCATTGAACCATATCTTGTAAAAGATTTGATCCATCATTAGATTTTAGAGCATCTCCCTAGACTCTGTTTTCATGCATTTAAAATTTAGTGTGCTTTTGATTTTTATGAATGCTTAAGTGTTAGCTAGAAAGAGATTTTGTGCATAACAACCTTGTAAGAGGGTTGAAAACTCAGTCTAGCAATACACTGTATCTTTAGGACAGTTAGATAAATTAGGTGATCTGAGTGTTAAGGTGAGAGGAAACATATTTTAACCTCCTGTAAAGGAGTGCTGCAACATGTCATAGTAGACACTTAGTTAGGAATCCTTTTATGTCTATAGACTTTAGACACGTGCCTCTCAGTTTACCTACCTTGATTGATAATAAATCTAGTCTAATCTAGCACCCTAGATTGGCCACTACATTTTGGCGCTGTTTCTGGGGAGGCGCAGTTAGAGGATTTCGAAAACAAATCAAAATATATAAAAAAAAAAAAAATACACAAAAACAAACAAAAACACAACATAGATTTGATTTTAATTGTTATTTGCTTATGCCTAGATTTAGAGATAATAAAGGTAGATTCATAAAACCCCCCATCCAAAAACTAACCTACCACCAGGAGCAGACCCTTTGGGAAAAACTGAACACACAACACCAGCTGAGGAAACCACCATACAAAAATTAGAGGATAAATACAAATCAGGTCAAAGACTTACACTTATTGAGAGACAAATCCTATTGGCACACGAATCACAGAAGAAACATTTCCGTGAATCTTCTACAAAGAGAGAAAGTAGAAAAATAGCTCAACAATCTCTAGAACAACTCTTTGGAACGAGTGATACTGAACAAGCAATTAAATCACCAGAGGAATCTATAAAAATGGTTGAGGAAGGAGGAGGATCAGCAAGAAGACCCACTCCTGAACAACAACAAGATCAAAGAGGGGAGGAAGAGTCAACCTTTAAATTTCCTATTCATGAACCAGAAGACAATCATGATGAGGAAATAAAAATGAAAAACATACCTCCTTCTGTGTTACAAAACTTTTATGGCATGGCTTCAGAAGACCCAGATTCATTCTTGTTTGAGTTTGACATTGTATGTCGAACATATGGTTACACAGATGATGCCCATAGGCTTAGACTCTTCCCATCAACATTAAAGGCATCAGCACTAAGATGGTTCATGGGACTTGGTGAGCATGGAATAATTGATTGGGATGGCATGAGAAGAATATTCCTAAAGAAATACCAACCTTATTGTAGATCAAAGGATTCTAAAGATGATATCTTTAGGATGAATCAACAAGAGGATGAAAATCTAGAAGAGTACTTGGAACGATTTGCTTACAATTTACAAAAATTAAAACATCGTTCCATGACTCTTGATCTCATTCGAACAATATTTTTGAAGGGCATTCGAGAGGAACACTTAGATGATCTTAATTTGATGGGAAAAGGTGATATTTCCACCTTACCTTTCGAGGAAATTTCCGATTTATGTCAAAAGTATTCTAGGAGCAAAGCCAAAATTGGAAAGAGAACCATATCATCCAAAGCCACAAAATCTGCTTCAGCAAGTGTCACACGAGCTGAAATAGGAAATCTGTTAGAGGAATTCAAAATATATCTATTGAGTACCTTAGGAACTCAAATTGACACTCTTAAAGCTAAGAAAATACAAGAAGAGGAAGATCAAATGATGGCTATCTTTTGTCCAAAATGCCAGAAGAAACATGCCTTAAAAGATTTCCCATTAGAAAACATTCAAGTTTGCGCCTTTTGTACTGAAAATCATGATATATTTCATTGCTCTAAAGTTAAGGTTTTGCAGAATTGTAATGTGGCAGCTAATACAGATATGGAGAATGTGTATTTTATGGGCGCAAAGAGACCATGGCAACCAAGACCTCCACCTCAAGGTATGTTCCCAAAACAGAATTTGTAATTTCCTACACATGATCAGATGTATGCTCAGAATTCATGGAATGTACCCATGCCATGGCAGCACCAAAATTACCCACAACAAAAATGGAGACCATCTCAACAATACTCTCAACAATATCAACCATACCCTCAACCATACCAACCATATTCGCAACCATATCAACAATATCATCAGACATATTCGCCATATCCTCAACCATATCAGCAATATCCTCAACAACAAGTTGTTTACCCACATCAACCCCAACCAACTCAACAAGCATTGTCTGCTCCTCCACCAATAAATCCACCACAATTACAACTTCCATCTAACCCACAACCGCCTAGACCTACTCAAATCCCTGCTCAACCTGTACCAACTCCAAATAACAGAGTAGAGAGACCAGCTTACAATGTAGATGAGGGACCCTCATATCCCACATTACCCTTGCAAAATATCAATTTGAGGTCTGGTAAGGTACTTCAAAAAGAATCTCCAACAGCTGATAAATAAGAAGAAAATGAAGAAAATGAAAATGAAACTCCAATTCAAAGGAAACAAAATGATGACATCAAAAATAAACAAATGCAACCTTTGCATCCACCACCTTTTCTAGATAGATTGGTCCAAACAAAACTTCCCATGTCTATACCACAGTTTGATGTTTTAGATGAGCTAAAGAATGTCTATATAAAAATTCTGCTACTACAAGCCATAAAAGACATTCCCATATATACTAAAGCCATCAAAGAACTGTGCCTTAAAAAGCCTACTAGGAAAAGAGTTGATCCACAAACTATTCATGTTATTGGACATTTAGCTGGCCTTATGACAAACACCATTTCAATTGAAAGGTATGTTGATCCTGGTATTCCCAGAGTCACTACAATCATTAACAACTTACATATTCCAAACACCTTAATTGACCTTGGGGCTGCAATAAATGTGATGACTCTTGAAACAATGAAAACACTCCAACTCACAAACTTGCAACACACAACAATTGTTCTAGAACTCACTGATAGGTCTAAAGTGATTCCTGAAGGGATTTTGGAGGACATAATTGTTTCACTGGACTCTTGGGAGTATCCAGTGGACTTTTTAGTTCTTCAGCCAAAATCCAATTTAGGAGGACATCTTATCATCCTTGGTAGACCATGGTTATCGACTACTGATGCATTCATAGGATGTAGATAGGGTAATATGATAATTTCATGAGGTACTGAAAGAAAACAACTCACTCTTTACCCATCGGCACAATCACTAGCAGTAGCACACAATTTATGGCTTGATGATAAATACAATGATAAGGTAGAAGTTCAATCTATTTTCAGCATCAACCAAATCTATGATTTTCAAGAACGTAATAATGATGATTTGGTAGAATTGTTCCTCTCTCAACCTGATGTTTCCGAAGAACTGAGAAATGACCAATACCATGTTGCAGATGAACTTTTGGCACAAAATTTTAAGGAAACATGCACCATCCATTCTTTGAAAACAACATTTCACAACATTTTTCCTATCCAATCCATCACAAACACACAGAGTAAGACCATAGATATTAGTCCAGGAAAAACTTTGAATATTGGCACTCACCTAGACTCATCTCAGGAAGAGAAATTGGTTCAATTATTAAGAAAATACCAGAGAGCATTTTCTTGGGACTACACCGATATGCACGGAATTCACCCTGAAACATGCACTCACCATATTTATACCGATAGTAATATCAAACCAGTGAGGCAACCGTAGAGACGAACGAACCCCATGCTTCAGGATATTGTTAGAGAGGAATTACAAAAACTGTTGAAAGTCCATTTTATCTATCCTATCTCTGACAGTTAGTGGATATCCCCATTGGTAGTAGTGCCCAAGAAAAATAGTAAGTGGAGGATTTGTGTTGACTACAGATAATTGAACAAAGCAACCCTCAAAGATTATTTCCCACTACCATTTATTGACCAAGTGCTAGACACATAAGCTGGGAAATCATCATTCTATTTTCTTAATGGTTTCAGTGGCTACAACCAGATTAGGATAGCCTTAGAGGACTAGGACAAAACCACTTTTACTTGTCCTTGGGGCACCTATGCTTATAATGTTTTGTCATTTGGACTTTGCAATGCTCCAGCTACATTTCAGAGAGTTGTATTAACTATTTTTGCTGATTTAGTTCATGATTGTGTTGAAGTTTATATGGATGATTTTTCAGTGTATGGTGATTCATTTAGCATTGCAATTAACGATCTTTGAAAAAGTTTTGAAGAGATGTATTGAAGCTAATCTATCCCTGAGCAACGAAAAGTGTTTTATGATGTTAAATGAAGGGATAGTATTAGGACGCTATATTTCTTCTCAAGGCATTAAAGTTGATCCATCAAAAATCCAGATCATTGTCAATTTGCCAATTCCAAAGACTCAAAAAGAGGTAAGAAGTTTTCTTGGGTATGCAAGCTATTACAGGAGGTTTATTGAACATTTTAGTAGAATAGCTTTACCTTTGTTTAAGCTTCTAGCCAAAGATGTAGCTTTCAACTGGAATGATAATTGTCAGCAAGCATTTGAAACACTCGAAGAAAAGTTATCAACCACACCAGTCTTAAAAGGACCTAACTGGAACCTACCATTTCACATCTTTACAGATGCATCTAATACTGCAATAGGTGCCTCATTAGGCTAAAAAGAGGAGTCTTGTCATTATGCCATCTATTTCAATAGTAAAAATCTAACACCTACAGAATTAACAGAAAAAGAAATGCTTGCAATCATACATGTTGTGAATAAATTCCGACATTATATAACTGGTTATGAGGTTTTTGTACATACTGACCATTTTTCCATTAAGCATTTGATGAATAAACCAGTAACTAGTGGCAGAGTTACCAGATGGTTGTTATTGTTACAGGAATTTAACATCACAGTGTTAGATAGACCAGGTAAGGAGAATCAGGTGGCAGATTTTCTTTCTAGATTGCAAAATCAAGGTGAGGTTGTTCCGGTTGAAGATTCTTTTCCAGATGAAAATTTATTTGCAATTTCAATAGTGAATCCTTGGTATGTTGGTTTGGCCAATTACTTGTCCACAGGAAGAACACCTCCATATTTTACTCCAAAGGAAAATAAGAGGTTAATCAAACAAAGTGCTCGATACTCATGGGTTAATGGCGATTTATTTTACACTGGTTATGATATGATTATTAGACGATGTGCAAGAAATGATGAAATAATTGATATTTTAAAATCTTTCCATGATGAACTGTGTGGTGGGCATTTTGCGGCTAAACGAACAGCATTCAAGATTCTTAGTCTTGGGTACTATTGGCCATCTATTTTTAAGGATTCCAAGAAGTAAGTGAAGAGTTGTGATAGCTGTCAAAGAATGGGTAGGCCAACAGCTACAGGTGAGATGCCACTTCAGCCTCAAGTACACCTAGAGCCATTTGAAAAATGGGCCCTAGATTTCATAGGACCCATCAATCCAACTTCCAATGGTAAGAAGTACATCCTAGTATGTACTGATTACGTGACAAAATGGGTTGAAGCCAAAGCACTAGTCCAGGCAACTGAACAAACAGTGGTAAACTTCCTTTTTGAAAAAAGCTTTGTAAGGTATGGAGTACCAAGGGAGATAGTAACAGATCAAGGTACCCAGTTTACTTCAAAGTTAGTTAAGGACATCACCGAAAAATATCAAATCAAGCACAGAAGAAGTACACCTTACCATCCACAGGCCAATGGCCAGGTGGAATCCACAAAAATAGCATTGGAGGGAATTATCACTAAGACCGTAGCAATGAACATAGAGAATTAGGAAGAGAAGCTCAAAGATGCACTCTGGGCTTATAGAATCATGTGGAAGGATACTACAGGATTTACACCATATTTGTTGGTGTATGGAAAAGAGGTAATGCTTCCTATTGAGTTTCAAATACATACTTTTAAGATGGCTGCAGATTTGGGAATTGATCTTAATGAAGCACAACAAGAAAGAATTCAGCAGTTGAACCAGCTGGATGAAATGAGGCAGCAAGCAGAGGAGACAACACTCCTCATGCAAAAACAAAGGAAGCAGTGGCATGATGCACATATCAAAAAGAAACAGTTCAAAGAAGGAGACTGGGCTTTACTCTTTGACTCTAAATTCAGAGATCATAAGGCCAAATTTACCACACATTGGTTGGGCCCATATGAAATAGTTCAAGTTTATGAGAATGGATCAGTCCAACTTATTACCATTGATGGAGAAGGTCACCCCTTTCTTGTCAATGGCCATAGGTTGAAACTCTATAATAAACCCATCACCAAGGAGGATTTTCTTCAAACTGTATCTCAGCAAAGGGAGGTTGAGATATTGTAGCCTTCAGCTGTAGTATCTCTACCTTAGTTCATTTCATTTCCATTTAAAAAAAAATAATAATAATAATGGTTTAGATGTGAAAACCAGACTCTGGCACACTCTAACCCAGAATTCTTACTTGAAAACCAATTCTTTGGCTGGTAAGAATTCCTTGTTCTTTTTGTTTCCTGTTGATTCATCGATTTAATAATGACTTACGGACAAGTCAAAGATTTAGTGGGGGAGAAGCATCAGCATTTTTGTTTTTTTATCTCATCTCCTCACTATAAATTTTCAAAGAGTTTATCTCTTCATTGTAAATTCTCAAAGAGTTTGTTTCAGCACTTCAGTATTTCAATAAAGAAGTTGTTTTTGTCTTTGTTCTAATCAGAGGGACCTGTTTAAGCACTATGCATGGACCTGTAGAAGACCATGTTACCAGCACCAACATTAGAGGGACCTGTTCAACAAACATAAAAGGGACCTGTTAGAGACTGCTATCTCAAGCTACTTCAGCAAAGCTTCAACAAAGTTTCAACAGAGATTCAAAGGTTGCTTGTCACCGAGGCTCCATCAAACACCAAAGATCAAAGAAGCTGCACACATATAATTCTTTTCCAGATTTCAAAGAAGTTGCACAAACATTCTCCAGATCTCAGAGGGACCTGTTGCATCCAAATTCATCTCAGAGGGACCTATTATGGACAACAAAGATTAGTTATATCTAAACAAGAAAGATCAATCCTACCTATGCATGCCAACTCAACTCTTGATCAACCAATAAAAGTGTAAAGTATTGTTATAGTTTTTATTTTTAACATTTAAATTCTTAGATTAATTTAGTGTTAAATGTGATGACTATAACTTCTTATGATCGATTTCAAAAAAAAACACCCACATATCCATCACTCTTGTCATATTCCTAATTCCTATCATTCCCAACACTCTAGCCTATTCCCATACTCCTCCTACGATTTTTAAATCCTCAATTATACCACCCTCCCAGCCTTGTTATTAACTCCTTATCAGCGATCAAACCTTACTATCGGTCCAACATCTCCTTATTCAGCCAAGTACCAATGAGCAAGGGACAGGTGGTGAACTATTGGAAAGCCAAATGTTACACGATTTCATTCATTGTTTTTTAATCGACCAAGTCGACTCATGCAAGCAACTATCCATTATTACACTCAAGTACTTCATACATGCTTATGGTGTTCTCATGATGGTACTCACACAACCTAGTACAACTACTCCTCTGTCATTGAAATATAAATATGCTCTGTTATTAATATAGTGAATTTGGTCAAGTCAGTTGTTAAAATTCTATTTCATTCTCAGTTGTAAAAAGGGTGTTCCATATTAGCAATTCAAGTGTTGTGATTTCAAAAACAAAGGCCGAGAACAACAAGTGCTACGAACGAAAGCACAGTATTTGGGCTCACAAGTTTCCACCTCTGCCATAATTCAAGGACAGTCATCCGGTCACTGCTTAAGCCATTGAAGGAGTTGATCTCGAAGAACAGAGGACGCCACCAGGTCAGTTGTGTGGAGCGAAAAGCAAAGGTAACAAACCAAAATACCTTGTTAATTTAGTAAGCATAAATGAAGAGGGTTAGCTCAGGAGTTTCTCAGTCAAAATGACTAATAGAGTAGAGCCAAACACATTTGATAGTTCTCAGTACCACGATGACTGTATTGCAATTTTAAGAGAAAAACAATGGCTACCCTTCTTGGAGAATTTTAATGGGAGCAATGAGGAAGTAACTAAACAATTTGCCTTTACATTTAATGGGGAGAAAGAATTGATAGGTAATTTCTCATTTAGGATCTCAAAAGACACCATAGCACAATCCTTAGGGATCAGCCCAGAAGGAGAAAAGTACTTGAATACAAAACAATTCAAAGAAAAATGATGGACCCAATTCATGTCTAGGTCGAGGGTTTCATCTGTTAACTAGAAGAAGGGTGTCCCCAAGAGCTGGTTGATGCATCCATGGGATGAAATGGTGTATATCATTCAAAAATTTGTTACGTGTGAGGGTCGATACAACATAGTCTACTTATACCACATCAAACTCCTATTACATTTAAAGGCGCGGTGCACCATTAGTTTACCATATTTCCTCTTGCAAAGCTTGAACAAAATGTCAAAGACTATCCAAAAGCAAAAAGGTAATGAGGACAAAAGCTTGTATCATTTCGGGTTAATTAAAATTCTCATTGAATTTGAAGTGCAGAAAAGGGGCAAGACATGGAAGGAATTCCTGGTTGCCAATCAAATCAAAGATGGAGAGGATGAGCAAGAATAGTAAGAGCACTCAGGATTTATGCTTGACATTGATGAAGAGATTCCTGTGCGCAAATCAAGTAATGTCCCTCCACCCAGTAGTAGTGTGAGGATGAGAAAGATGAGACAAGAGGCTGCCCAGAAAATGGAGCAAGATAAAATTCTCACTACCTATACAAGAAGATCCAGGAGAGCACAAAAGACCCAGCCACAAGAAGATCAACCCGAATCAAATGCAGATGCACCGATGGACATCGAGAGTAGTGCTCACTCACAGCATGGACAAGAAGCCGAAATGGAGGTTGAGAGCAACAATAGGCAAGGAAAAGAGTCACCACCTGCAATTAAGAAACAAAGGAGGCTGGAAAAGCAAATTGAAAAGTTAAAAGAAGAACTGATGGAGGCCAACATGCTGGAAAAAGTCATTAAGAGGGAGAATGAGATGTTGAAAACTCAGAGTAAGAAAACCCAGCAGAAGAATGAGAATCTTAAGGAGCAAATCAAAGAGCTCAAGGCTGAACAAACTGACATTTGCAAGTGGGAAACTAAATGGTATACCCAAAAGAAAGCCCTCAAGGAGAAATACAAGAGTCTGAAACATGAGCTCCACATTCAGAAAGATGCCCAAGCTAAAAAGAACATAGATGCATTGTTAAAAGCAGCAGAGGTACAGGCAGGAACAAAGTATAGAGGTAGCACATCAGGATTAGCATGACGACATGATAAGTCATTAAGCTTGGGGGAGATGTTGGTACCATTCCATTACCATCTTTTTCTTCTAAAAACATCATCATTTATCTATATTTTTACTCCATAAGCCCCTTTATATCCATCGAAATTGATTAGTAAATAGCATTATAGTTATTAGTTTGCATTAAAGTTAATTTATGAATTTTTATGTTAGAAATTAGGAATTTTCAACAAAAAGATTACAGGAAGTCATAACATCCTTTAAATGGTTTATCATATGACACGTGGCATGACAGGCAAGCCAAAGCAATGGATAGGAATGAGATCCTGAATGTACATGCATGGTGAAAAATTGATTCTACAGCAAATCAAAAGCTCCTGGTTATGCGGTCAACATTGGTCAAGCCCCAGCCTTTTGGTTACAAAGGCAGTAAAAGCCATTGTTTCCCAAACCGGTTTTGTTTTGTTTTTTTGGAAATCGGTTTAGATTAGCAATGACCAAAAATCACTCCATTGTAAAAGCAGAAACATCTGCTTAATGAATGTACATTCGATTCAGATAGGGAGGCAGATAAAGACTGCGTATTATTTTGTTTTCAAAGACATTTACGATTATTATCTCTGTGTATCGTTTGAGAACCGAACTCCTGTATGTGATTTCAATCTTCAGCACTAGAATATAGTTACGGGTTTTACTCCAGCAGTGTCTATGCGTTAATACTCTCGTTGCTTGAGTTTACTTTAGTGTACCATTGAAATGTGGACGGGCCCTACGTGGATTGGTATACTGTTAATTTCATTTCCTTAGCAGTTTTTGAATTTGAATAGAATGCATAGTGTTTAATGTTATTTCCATGTTTATGACTTTGTCGATTTGATTATAAATTCTCACAAATGGTATTTATGGTGATAGCTTGAAGATTTTATCGTTAGATCATTGAACCATATCTTGTAAGAGATTTGATCCATCGTTATATTTTAAAGCATCTCCATAGACTCTGTTTTTATGCATTTAAAATTCAGTGTGCTTTTGATTTTTCATGAATGCTTTAGTGTTAACTAGATAGAGCTTTTGTGCATAGCATCCTTGTAAGGGGATTAAAATCTCATTCTAGCAATATGTTGTATCCTTAGGACAGTTAGATAACTTAAGTGATCTAAGTGTTAAGGTGAGAGGAAACATATCTTAACCTTCTGTAAAGAAGTATTGTAGCCTATCAAAATAAACACTTAGTTAGGAATCCTTTATGTCTATATACTTTAGACACATGCCTCGAAGTTTACTTACCCTGGTTGATAATAAATCTAGTCTATCTAGCACCCTAGATTGGCCACTACAACCAACATTCATTACGGATTAGGCAATGGATACCTCATCTCTTGATGTGAAAAATGTTTTTTTGGGACCCAAGTCTAACTGAGGGTACATGTAAATAATGCACATAAAAGAAAATGAAATGTAAATGAAATTCACATGAGAGGTGAATTTGCAATGGAGGAAAAAGTAGGTGGGGGTTTATTTTAGAATATTCCATTATCCTCTCATTTAATATATTTTATTGAGTTTGGATTTAGGGGTGGATGTGGCATTTTGAGTATGTCTCTTGTTGGAGTTCTAAATACAAGGGTTTTAGTGCTTGGAGTTTTGCATACAAGGGTTTTAGTGCTTGGTTTTTGCATATGAGGGTTTTAGTGCTTGAGAAGGGGTAGGGAGGTCGTGTTGTCTCTCTACTGCTATGCCCAGGAGGGCTTGGATTGTTAGGATGAAAAATCTTAGTATGTGTACCAAAAACGTTTCACTTAAGTCACTAGCGAGAAGTGACCCTAACAACAAGATATGGTTGTTTACACTTCAGATCTGCAATGACAAAACAAAAAAACCATGCAATAAAAAGATCATATGCAACCCAAAATGTAGAACAACCAGAAATAACCAATGTAATGACCCAATAGAAGCTTTAAAAGATTAATATTTTTATTAGAAAACACATGGTGAAGGGGATTTACAACATGGGTCTACAAAGTCCCCCTCCGTGGGATAGGTCCTTTGATGTCTTTGTGCTTCAACAATATATTTCTCTCTCAATATGCATAAAAACCCAAAAGCAAGATGGAGCTCAAGTGGGAGCTCAAATGTTATGAGAGGATAATGGTGACAATAATAATAATCATGGTGAAGAATGAATGGAAAACCCTCTTATTTATAATAAAATATTGGGCTAAATTAGAAATTAGGGAAAAAATAAAATATTATTGACTAAATCAAGATCTAACCGTTAGGAATAAATTATTATATTTTTTGGAGAGGGAAAAGATATTCAAAGTGGTCAAACATCTTTACTTAGAAAATGGTTTAAGTAATTAACAAATAAAATGATTTACTAATCACTTTGTGAGGATTAAGAAAAATGTGAATTTGAAATAATTATTAAATAGTGATTTAACAATTATTCCAAAGATAAAATTAAGGAATAATAAATAAATAGTGATTTATTTATTTATTCCTAGGTGATTTAGTCAAATGTGTTAAGAAATAAATATCAAATAATTATTTACAGAGAAAAATAACTAAATAATGATTTATTTAATTATTCTCATGGGGTTTTTTTATTTTAAACATAAATAATTTAATAAAAATAGTTTACTAAATTATTTCCTATGGTGAAGGTTATTTTACTATGGTAAAATTAAGCCTACATGGTGTATTTCGATCCACCTAGTTAGAAATGGTTAGGTGATCATTTTATAGGTGATAACTAATTTCCCCCAACGCACGAGCGTCGGGAGCAAATCATATGACCGAAATACGTTGTAGGTTACACTTCCATGAGACGCCAAAGGGGAGAGAGAGAGAGAGAGAGAAAATTGAAGCAATGCAAGGAAGGATGGTGAAATGGAGGAGATGAGACCTACTAAACTGATAAAGTCTTGTTTTACTGTGGATTACATGATCTCAAATGAGGTGGGGGAGGTATACCCATACCCGCTAAGATAACTGAGTACAAATAATAATGGTGTGCCCAACAATGTGGGATTAAGCTACAAAGTACATGATACATGATAAATGATATGTTGGCATCGAAGGGCTAGAAAGTGATACAATAATATAATGAGTCCCATATACATGATGTGCCTGGAAAACAGAGGCCAAGATATAATAACATTTGAGTACATGAGACATAATTCCCATCAAGATGACATGGTGAGGGGGAAGCATAACCAAAGAAGCCTCGTTCAACAAGAAAGGACTATGAAGATTTGAATGGATCAACTAAAGGAGACATGCATGTTGTGGGCACTGCAAGTGGTTGAAATTGAACCCATCAAATCTGTGGAACTGCATCTAAGGTTGGATCATGATCTGCTGACAATCGAGCATGTCGGGGGCTACCTGAAGGGCCACCCCCTCATGAGGTCTGGAAAATATCACACACACTGGGGAAATATTGGTATAATCTGCTAGATCACCGGACCATCAAGTGTACGGTTCTCGATCATGCGATAATGAGCTAGAGTCGAGCACATGAGAAGCAACCAAGTCAAATGGCAAAGATGATTCCCTTTGCTTGATCTAAGGCACCGAACAATGATGAAATCTGGAACCAAGGTACACCACCCTCTAGACCACTCTTGTGGAATAAATGTGTTGGAGTCGACATAACAGGGCCCGCCAGAGGTGAGGCAATGAGGATTCCTCAACAAAAGCATGTGAGTCATAACAATGTGAGTGATGGACAAACAATAGGGATAAGGATGGAAGGATACAAGGTGAGAGGTAGACTGGTGACCTCCCCTATCAAATCATGATATGGATGGTTGACTTGGCAGCAACTGACTCGATTCCAAAGGGGATGGTCAATTACTTAGACGAAGGATTTTCAAAGACTTAATAGTATAGTTGGAAGCCAAATGTGAGCGTAATGGGATGAATGCGACACAAATAGGGATGAAATATTGTAATTGGACTCAAGGGGACTCGTAACAGACTCCATGGATGCACGAGTGACTCATATATGATGCTCTAAACAAGGGTGACTCAATAATGCTGCCATATAGGAGAGGCTCGAAGGAGACCATAAAAACCTGAGTAAATAATGGTTACTCATGACGAAAATCAACACGTAAGTCGACCAGTGCAAAGGTAAAGTGGTACCAGAGTACAGGCGACTCATATCAAGAAATTTGATTTTGATAGGTGGCAAAGTGAAACCTCATGGAAAAAATGGCTTCTTGGTGAAGTGTCAAATTACCAAAAAAAAAGAGACCCATTATAAAACTTGGTGAGATATTTCCAACGGTGTTGATGGTTCGTCAAACTGAGCTACAGTTTAGTCGCAATGGGCGATGAAAAAACTAGGGTCTTTCCTATAAAATGGATTCTTGCCCCCAAATCGAATTCATTTGCATAGTGAGCTATTGGAGAATTTGGAGAGGAGGAGGAGACCCTAAACCTTGTGGAGATCATAGTGGACAAACCAATCGTTGGAATTCATGATATGCAACTTTTAGGGAAATGGCCTTACTTGTCTAAATTTGACCTTAATGCTTCATGGAAGGATGGTTCCTGGTGAAGAATTAATGAAGGAAAGGAATACATGAATGAACTATTAGAGAAGTTCTAGGATCATTCGTGCCCACCCAGTCAAACATAGGGATCGGGTGCTAAGTGTAGCATCGCATAAAGTAGAATTTTTCAATGTATGGTATGAATCATCTATGATATGCGATGTGTATATGGCTCATCAGAGAGGTCAGTAGGACAAACTATCGAAGGACTGATAGGATAATCGACCATACCCAGATCATTGGGTTCTAGGCCGAGACTTATGTTAATCAAGTGAGAAGGTGGCCACAGGTCATCATACCCCCAAGCATGAGTTGTTGCACCCCAGCATGTGATAGAGGGGACTGATCGGGTATGAAAAGGTGGGAATGATGCCCCCTATCTAGATGTGTTTGTGAAGCGTCATTATGTTCCAAGTGGTCAAATAAAGGATTCAAGCATTTGGTCTTACTAGCAAGAGAGCCTCCAAACGATGATGAGGATATGTAGGGGCATATGTGCCCCCCAATTTTGGATGGATGGATGTAGCATGTAATGGACATGTTGAATGTATTTAGAGTAGTAGACTCCAAACACTATATGATGGATATTATGATACATAATATGGTTATGCATCTTTTGTTACGATTGTGGTTTGCCATTTATTTATTTTATGGATGACTTCTTGTGGGAAGAATGAATAAAGGATGTGGTAAGAGAAAGGAAATGGTGGATTACAAATCTCTTTTGGCACTACATATGAATCAAATGGACTGAATTTATGGGTTCGCATACATGGTGTCACTATACCAAAAAGTGGCTTTGGATATAATGAATTGATGCTCACTTAAACGTCATGTTGGTTGAACAACAACAATGTCTAAGGGGTTGGGTTATTGATGTAAGATTAGGTGGATCATCCCCAGAGTGATTTGAAGTGATATGAGACTCTAGAGATTCTTCTAAGTGGGGAAGAAGGATGGGACTAGAGTCGACACTACCATATGCACTAGGAGGGTTGAGGAGAATTACTTCTCCCATACTCCAAAAAATGGATGCCCCCTTACCCAAACATTGAGTGACAATGTAATGGCCACAAGGTGGATGTGGTTCCCATCTTCAGCTCATAGATTCCTTTGCCATGTTGTCATAGTATCTCTCTAATAAAGTCTTCTTCTCGAATAGTCTCTTGAAGTCACTCCAAGTCAACTCCTCTCGAATTCCCTTGACATTCTTTACATCTTCCCACCAAATGTATACTTTACCTTTAAGATTGAAAGTCACTATCATGGCTTTCATGCTATTTAAGTAATCATGGAATCTAAAGAACTTATTCACCCCAAGCAACCACGCTTTTGCATCACGTGACTTCTTCATTTCCCCATCAAATGTAGGTGCCTTTGCTTTCTTGAACTCATCTAGCAAATATCCCCTATCACTCCTCCTGTAAGGATGATAATGACGATGACCATGATAGGTGTCTGAACCAGAACTAGAGTAAAAAACATGTCCACTACATCATCTATCATGTGTATCCAAGAATTCACCATCTATGACCGTGTCATCTCTATCCAACTTGTGCCCACCATGAGACCTACTACCATATGCTCCATTAGTCCTATCATCTTGTCCATGATTAATCCTAAGTGGTCCCTGTCTTTGCAAATCTGAAAAGCTCTGAAGAATCACTGCATTGAACTCTACTTGTTTCTCATGTCCCCTATTAAGTCTCTCTTGTAATTTAATGATTCAATCATTATCTTATTTGTAACTCCTTATTTCTACCTTCAAACTTCTCAGAGTGTCTACTATGTTAGGAGAATATCCCTCACCATGTTGCTCATCTGATCTATAGCAAGAATCTCGTGAGCTGTAGTCTACCATCTTGATAGTCATATTTGATCTTCTCTTTCTGCAAGTTATATCATGTCAGCTAAACCAAATCATAAACAAACCAGTGTACCTCAATGTGGTTCACAGGAGGGTATCTCGTCTGCAAGATCAACTAGATTAGCACAATCATGTCTAATCATAATCTTCACAATATATAGACATCATCTCAATCAACATCCAGTTACCATGCATGATGCCACAACTACAACATCAACCATACACAATGCATGCATAAAAACATGTGTACGACACACATGCATACACAATACATACAAACACTAACATGAATTCATGACGAACACATTCTGACAACAACACCATCAACTTATGCATGACATCACAATGATATACATGACCGCCACCATGCATACACAACAAGCACATAGACCACAAGAATGCACACATGACAACACATTCATCCACATGCACACATGACAACACATTCATCCAAGGAGAATGAAAACCAGACATCACCCAAGGATAATGAAACCATGCTCTGATACCACTTTGTAACACCCTCCTCCCACATTTACCCAAGCTAACCATTCCATTGGGGTAAACATGTGATGAAGAGTTACTATGATATGATTCAACTCCCCAAGTACAATTAAGGAATTGGAACCAATATGACAAGACCAATCTGACCTTCCACACACGTTGCAAAACCTTCAGAAGCCACCCAACCCTTCTAGGTGACCAACTTGCTTTTTCACTACCCTAGATCCTTAGGTTCTCCCATGACAAGGCATGCTTGCGACTAGGACCCTCTAGTCACTGCCACAATAGAGCATCCAAGCGAATGTGGCCTTTTTCAGGTAGTTTTGTGCTGGCGACCCCAAATTTTGTGCCACTTTTTCAAGGCCGAACTCGAGCCACTGCCTAGAACTCCATGAAACTTTCAAAAGTGAAAAATAACATTGAAATAAGGATACTAATGCAAACACTTGAATAAGGACTTGATCCAACCCCTACTAACCATGACATACATTTCGTCAAACATATCACAAATATGTAATCTATAGGTCACAATAATAAATCTGAGCATAGGGGTCTCATACTTATCTGAGAATCATCAAAGAGGACTGGTATCTCCTCACAATAGCCACATTTTTATCTATTATGGCATTCATTCACTAACATTTCAAATACTAACCAAAACATGTTGAGAGCCACACATCATAACTGTGATAAAACATACTTATAACCAACAAACAACCAGAGATATATCAATGAGGAAACAACCATTAAAGCCACATAATATCAAACATAGTTACTCATGAAAGTACCAAGGAAAAGGAGCTTTTATTAACATATACAAATCCAACCAAGTCAGGGACTTCCACGTACGACCCGACGACTGAGTTGAACTAAATCTCCCTTTCAGTGAATCGCCATATTCTGAGCATGAATGTGATATCCCACAAAACAAATCAAACAAAACCAAACCAAGGCTTCCAAAGTCCAACCCGCCTTAAACCTTAACTAGTGATTCCACCTCATGGTTGAACATCATTAACCATCACCAGATTTGTCTCTACTCAAGTCTTCCAGGGATCCAGAGCATTTGTTCCAACCAAGGCTTCCAAGACTAGTAACTCAACCCATAACTGTTGTCAAGCTCCAGACTGTTTGTCCAACTAGGGCTTCCAGAACTAGTAACTCAACCCACCAAGAGCTCCAGAGTGTTTTTCCAACCAAGGCTTCCAGGACTAGTAACTCAACCCAAGTTGTTACAGGGCTTCCAGAGTGTTTGTCCAACCCAGGCTCCAGGAACTTTAAATTCAACCCACAACCATAGGAACATGAGAACTAACCAGAAAACAAAAGGAAACAAACCCACAACACCATGGCTATCTAGGAAATGGCAAGGCTAGGAAAAACCATTGTCAATCCAGGTAATCCTCCATGCCAATAACATATCATGACCAACCAACCACATGCATGTGCCATGCATGCCAAAATTAACAAGGAAATCATATATGTAACTCGGTACCTGTAAGAAAAACTCGTTGTCGTTGTTGATATCGATATCCTCTTGTGCTTTCCTGCTCTTATTTTGCCTTCTTTCTCCAAATCCCAAGTATGCCACATTCCTACAAGAGTGCTCCAAGAAACTGTGTGTCCAAGAGTATGATAGAGAGAGTAGAAAATGAGAGCTCCAAAAATGAACTAACAAAAAGCTACAAACTAATCCTCATAAGCCTTTTTATTAATTAGGCCTCTATTTTCTTCAATTTTCCATTATTTTCCTTCATTTTCCTTCTCACATGTAACTTGTGACATTTCACCTTTCTTTTCTCCTATTTTCCATTATTTTCATAAATAAAATCCCAATTAATGCCACTTTGCCTTTCCAAATCCTTTGCCATTGCCTTTGGCAATTTCCATAGACATTAATTGATGACAAGTGATCCCCATCACTTATGTTTTTGCCCAACATTCAGCTTGGAATACATTGCCCATGAAATTGGTTATTATTTTTCCTTTATTAACTTTATTACATGGATTTTTTACCAGGGTTGTTACAAAAAAAGATTGCAATCACTCCCTTGTAGGCACTATGCATGCAACTAGAGGGTTTTAGTTGAATTCTAGCAATGTTGTGCCAGCATCTAGGAGATAAGGGCACCAAAACAGAGTTTTATCTCAAGGCTTGGGCGCCTAGAAGGGTGGTTTAGCCCTTGGGGGTCATGTAGCACTTGAGGGAAGTCATTAAGATTTTTGTCTTGTCAATTCCACTTCCTTAAGGTTATCTAGGAGGTTGAATCATATCATAGTAACTCTTCATCACATGTTTACCCCCACAGGCCAGTAACTTGGGTAAATGTGGGAGGAGGGTGTTACAAGAAAAATACAAGTCTTTACAATAAAGTTGTAACAACACTATGGTACAAAAACATTCAAGTCTGAAACTATGAGACCAACTTTAAAAGTGTATACTATAGTCAAAAGGAAGTATCTAACATTGTGGACCAGTCTGCGATCAAAGTCAAGTAAGTGTTGTTTTTTATGACTTTATCATCTAACAATATGTTTTAAATTTTCCAGGAATAACTATAAATCGAACATCAAATTGAAGGTACATAATTTTGACGTATGTATAGTATAAATTTTAATATCTATATGATTCTAGGGTTGGCTAGATATTGATATTTAGAGTTTGTAGAGATTACATAAAAAACCCTCAGGTTATTTGCTTGTTCCAAACCATGAAATCTATAGTCTATAGGGCAACTCCTTATTAAAAATAGAGTTGTATGATATTTATATTTTGACATAATACTAATTACAATCCCTTGGAATTCATTCAAAGTAATATCTTCTTGAATTTAGATTTGAAAAACCCTAGTGTCTTCTTGGAAGTTCCAGTCAAAATTTTGTAGGTATATGGTGACTTATGGATCAAATCCTTATAGCACAAGTTGACAAACAAGGGGATAAAAATACTTCAAAGGGACCCCTTCATTAAGCTTACCAAGTTTGTAAAAAGAAGTAATTCAAGGTATGTATAAAGACTTATAGTAAATCTTCTTCATATTACAAGGTACGATCATTTTAAAAGATTGTGCTACATTATTGACTCTTTCATGTCAATGTTTTTTAATCACGAGGGTTCTTGTTTGGATGATTAATCTTAAGGTTGAATCTACCCTTATTATCTCTTGTTGTTTTGTTCATCTTGGTGAAACCTTCACCTTTCACTGTGAAATCATATCCCTTCAATGTTAAGGGTATGTTAATGTTAATATTAAAACCCTAGTCTACTTAAGGGTTATTGATAAAGTCTAAAACATATAATGAAATCTTATTCTTTTGAAGTTTAGGTCTTGGATAATGTCTTGATAAAAACCTTTGTCCTTTAAGGTTTACTATTAATGTCTAGGTCATAGAATGGAACCCTATGTGTATATTCGTTTGTATGATTGAAACCCTAGACTGGTCAAAATTGTTGTATATCTAACTTTAATGTATTGATGTTTGATATGAGATTCTAGTGCATAATAACGAAATCCTAGATATGTACATGTGAGTATGATAACTTAATTATCGATACTCATGTTTTAGTTTGTGAAATCTAGGGTTTCTAACAAAACCCTAGTAGAGATTGGTATTCTAGAACATGATGATATTATTTTCGATTATTAAATAGTTTAGCTTAGATGATGAAAATCTAGGGTTTGTAACAAACTCTAGTAGAGTCAAACGTGTAATTTTTCGATGAATAGTACTATGGTTGAATTATTATTGCTAACATCTAAGGCTTTGTGGCTCAAAGATGAAGTCTAGGGTTTATGACAAAACCCTAGAAAGAAATTGATGTCTAGAATGTAAAAAGATGTGTCTCTTGCTATTTATGAACCTAACCAGGTTTAGGCATCTAATATCTGGAGTTTTAATGTTTTGATGATTCCATTGAAATAAACTCATGCTTTTATTTGGTTTTACATCCTATTAAAGGTTTTGCAGGAATAGGATCTTCAAGATGTTGAGGATGTTTGATAATAATGATGAGCATGATGAAGGAAGCTATAAATGATGATGATCAAGATGACCTTGATGCCATGAGAAAGAATGAAGGCTCAAAAGATTGACGTATATTCGACATCTTTGTTCTCCCTTAATTGAGAGAGAGCATGGTTAGAAGAAAGGGGTACATCTCCCCAATTGAGAGGGAGGGCATATTATCACAATCATAATGAACACCTTGAAGTAAGAATGAATTTAAATGCATGAAAATACTACAAATGAATGTTTGTTGATAAGTATTGAGACTGGATTTGGTGTTGCTAAAGAAATGGCAAAGGAAAAATTCCAATAAAATTGAAGATGATATAAGCAACATCAAAACTATTGAGGACCCCTAAGGTTTGTGTTTATTTGTATTTATATACTTAAATTTTTATTATTGATTGGGGTTGTGATTGTGTAGGATCTCTTCATAAAAAGGCTTAACATTTGAAGCATGCTTAGATTGGTGAATATATATATGATAAGAAGAGATGAGGCATATTATGGCAAGATGCTTGGGAGGACATCTGGAGGTCCTTGGTCTTGGAGCTCTGGCCTTGGATACACACCTAGATCCCTAGGTTGGTGGTGGAGCTTAAAGGCCTGATGGTACCAAGAGTGGCTAAAACTTAAGTCCATCTTAGTCCCACACAATTAGAGTACTGTGGTCAGGTGTCTAATCTGTAGCACTACGTGTGCTAGATATATTCATAGTTCATATCATTTTGAGATCTTCCATGTACCTCTATGTGTGTGTAAATATTAATACCTCCCTAGTTAAGAGGAAGTGTCAAAGAATGTAACTAGTGTTGGTCTTCATAATTAAATTTGAGTCATGTATCTATCAAAAGAAAGAAACGAAAATTATTTATAACAGAAAAATTGTATTGACTTATTAAAGCATGGGTTTCAAGCTTGGGTCAATGGTTAATAGGTCAAAACATCCATTGAGTTCCCTAGGATCTTTGTTGAGTCAAAGTCAAAATTATTATGTAAGAAATGCTTCTTGGGTTAATAGTGTCAAAGAAAGAAATATATTTTGCTTGTCAAACCCTCATCCCTCGAGTCACCCTCAAATTAATCTTCTACAAGCTATTACTCATGCTGACTCATTTACAGGCAACAACAACTCTAAATACCCATGTGAACTCGACCCAGTTGAGGTGCAGGTCAAAGAAAATTTAGATGGGTTACAAAACAATAAAGTCAAGAATTATAGGACAACGAAGTTAAGTATTACAAACATTGAAGTTAAGGACAATGAAGCTAAGTTTTGCAGGACCAAAGTATTATAGGATTGAGGTATCATTGCAGGATCGAAGTATTATAGGACTATGGTATCACATCATTGCAGGAATGAAGTGTTGAGTAGAGGACTCATGACCGAAGCATGTTATGAATGTAGGATCAAATCATTATATGATTACAAAACTGAAACATGATATAACTACAAGACTGATGTTATCTATGATCACGAAGGATGAACATATCGATGAACTAATTGTTGACTCATGGACTAGCAAATGTATTATTTATGAGCAAGGCTGACTTGATGGATGGAAGTTGTTATTAGTCTAGGTGTCAAGGGTCTTGGTCTATCTCATCTTGATTTACTAGTGAAGAGTTTGGACTAGGTTTTTCCCTGTAAAGAGGTTTTGCTTTGGTTGTGTGCCTATATTTTGTGTCCCTTATCATTATCTTCATTTTTTTTGGCATTTGTCTCGGTGAAAGAAACATTATAAATTATAAGAAAAACTAATAAGAAGAAAAGAGCAGTCACAAGCAAATCACCAGAAATCTAAGAGAAATCTATCTAAAGAATCTAATCACCAGGATGCCCTTGATTTCTCAAGATTGGCGGGGTTAACTTCCTCAAGGAAACACACTTTTTAAATTTCAATGCAATGCTTGCTAGGGAAACTAGTAATTTAGTTGAGCTCATAGCTCTTAAGCTAACCCTTACTTTTGTTGAAAAAATAAGGATGCAACAAAGATACAAAACTTTGGGGACTCCCTTTTGGTGATTAATTGGATGTTATTTAAAAATGCTCGGGAAATTCTTATGTCGAGGCTTATGTTCAAGGTGATTCAAATTATTAAGTTTTATTTTAATAATATATGTTTTCATCATGTACAGAGAAAGGAATGATATGGTTATTAGGCTATCAAAGGAAGTATTGTTATAAGATGTTGGTAGACGACATATTTGAGAGGAAGAGAAGGGTCTTTTTTTAAATATGGTCCTGGATTTTTCTTTTAATTCTATGGGTCGGTGTAGGTTCAGTTGTGGATGTTTTGAATCTAGTGAACTAAGGTACATTAAGACATTTTTTTGTATTTAGTGGAAGTAAAATTTGAATGATATTTTATATTATATGTTTAATCCTTTCAAGAAGGTTTTAGGCTTAGTCATTGTAGGTACCATCACTATGACGCCAAATTTTATTTGATTTTTTACCCATAAGTAATGTGGTTAAGTTTCAAAGTGTCATCATAAGCAAATAAATATTTCGTTTTGAATTAAGCGTTCACTAGAAACATCCATCATGAAGATCAAACGATAATTAAAACCCATCAACATTGGAAAATAAATAGATGTTAAATCATATACATCAATAGTCCATAATGAACAATTCAACCCTCATAACATTTACTTTTAAAAGCTAGTGATTATTTATACAATAACGCGTATGTAATAGAATTTTATGGAACACGAGGTATCATTCACCAAGGGTGGAGATTCTATCTCGGCTTGTTGCTTCTTTTTCTCCCTTGTTGTTGTCTGTGTACATATCTAAAGGATGTTGCATCCTAAACGAACATTATTGACTTACCGATTGACCTCCTAGCCTACTCCATGGGTACTCTTCTTCCCCATGAACCCCCGAGTTGCAATGGGGTAGTAAAGTAGAGGAAGAATGCTACCCGATGGAGGAGAGCACTCTTGGCTTAAGATTTCTCTCTCTAATGACTCCACCTCACCAAACTCATTATAGGTTTCGTAGTCACTCACAATAGCATTATGTAATCCATCCAACAATAGGGAAAAAAGAGTTCCCTCTTTCATAATTGTCTCCTTCTTTTATAGGAGGCTTCATATGTGACACTTGGCACTTCATACATAGATAATTTATTTTATTAATCTAAAAGTTTGATTATTCAACCACCCATGTATTATACAGTAATTTATCGCACTCCCTGTCTCATACACTGAGCTATTGAACTTTGTTGAAAATGTTGCAAAGCGACAAAAGTTGTCAATGAATTCACCATGAAAAACATTGATCAGAGCATCCCTGAAGAAAAGAAGAAGAAATGCCTTGAACTAATTCTGGAAGAGCTTGTCAAAAAACCCTATTTTCAAGGCCAACGCTACTTTTAGCAGGAAAACTCGTGTTGGTACCCTTTGGTCTAACTAGTGACTAGCGATGACAACTTGACTTTGGATAGGAAAATCCACGCTAATCCTCTTTCTCCAAAAATGAAGCAAAAGCTTCTCTTACTAGAAGCCTCGAGAATGAAGATCTAGTTATTGTTGAATAAGGATATGGTTGAGTTCTCCCATTTTGAATCCTTGATACTACCTTTAGGGATATTCCCCTTAAGATGTGGACCTTCTTCCCCCTTTTGTCGATTTATAACTCCCTCTCCTTCCCTATAAATGCATTCCTTTACACCCTCAAATGGTTGGTCAGACTAGATTGGTCACGCTGCTACTAAATTGTGAAGGAGAAAGGAAAGCTTGAGAAGTATTAGCTTGGTGTTATGCTCTTGACCTGCAAGAAGATACTAGAATACCAAATATGTGAAGAAATATACCCAGAACACAAAACAATAAGAAATAACAGCAAGTATTTTATTATTCAGGAAGGAAAGCAATGTTCACTTGCCTCTTCGAGGGGGCAACCTCCAATAGAGATGGGCTCAATTACAAAATAATACACGATGCTCCTTGAGGGGAGTCTCTATCCTTTATATAGGATTCACACATGTAATACCATGGTTCTTCTTTTTATTTTTTATTTTTTTCCTGGTGGTTCACAAACATACGTGGTCAGGGGGTGCAGGCTACGTCCACGTAAATTCTAAGGCTGATCTCTAGGATCAAACCCCTCGGCCGTCACAGACCTGACCCCAAGGGCTTCGAGTAGAATCGACCCTGTGACCTCCCGTTTTGGTGAGGCACGACTTGACCAATTGGGCTAACCCTTGGGGCTAGACCATGGTTCTTATTAATACCATCTATCTAATACCATGGCCCATTTCCAACTATCTGCAGTCCCTTCTTTATATGCGGGTCAACCACTTACAATTATTAATATGAGTTTTATTGACTCTTTACTTAACTATAACTATGACTAAATCCTTTTACATAAATAAGGGGGTTAGGGTTGGACCCTAACATGCCCTCCCCCATAAGAATAACCTTGTCCTCAAGGTTGAAGCTGTGAAAACTGCTGAAGGACAGTCGCTGGTTCCCAGGTCACATCTTCCGGAGAGGTGTCTTTCCACTTGACGAGGACTTCCTTGATCGTGCGGCCATGCAGGGGTCATTCTCGCGCGTCAAGAACCTGTTCAGGTTGAAGCCAAATTGACCCTTATTCATCCAATTCAGGTAGACTGGTTTGAATTCGGCAATGGTTCCCAATAACTTTCTTGAGGCATGATACATGGAAGACTAGATGGATTTTTGCAGTGGGTGGCAAAACTAGATTGTAGGCGACTTCTCCAATGCACTGAAGTACTTGATACGGTCCGTAGAATTTTGGAGATAATTTCTGACAACCCTTGTCTTTGAGTGATGTTTGCTTATATGGTTGCAGCCTCAAAAATACCTAATCCCCTTCTTGAAATTGGTGTTCTGAATGATGTTGATCTGCCTGTTGCTTCATGCGGTTTTGAGCTTGATGGAGATTCTCTCTAAGGTGGGCCAACATGGTTGTGCGGTTCTATAGGAGTTGATCCACTGCTTGTACCTTTGAGCATCCCTTGATATAAGAAGTAGGTGAAGGAGGGAGTTGACCATAAACTGCTTCATATGGAGTCATTTTGGTGGTGGCACGATAGTTGGTGTTATACCACCATTCGGTTAGAGGTAACCATTGTACCCATAGATGTTGCTTTTCTGAAGTGAAACACCTAAGGTAGGTCTCCAAACATTTGTTGATTGCTTTCGTTTGACCATCATTTTGGGGATGATAGGAAGTATTGTGTTGTATTTGGGTACCTTGTAGCCTAAAGAGTTCCTACCAAAAGTTACTGGTGAAGATCGGGTCACAATTAGACACAATGGAAGTGGGCATGCCATGCAATTTGAAGATCTAGTCCATGAAAGATTGAGCTACCAAAGTCGGTGTAAAAGGGTGGGGTAGGGCACAAAAATGAACATACTTAGAAAGTTTGTCCACAACCACCATGATCACTGACTTGTTGCCTTACTTCGGAAGACCCGTAATGAAGTCCATAGAAACCTCCGTCCAAATTGAGGCCAGAATGGGCAATGGCTGGAATGTGCCTAGGGATTTGACTGTTACTCCTTTGTGGTGCTGACATACATCACACTCAGCTACAAAAGTAAGAATGTCCTTTTTCATGCCTGTCCAAAAGAATGAACGCCGAGTGCGAGCATAAGTCTTCTGAAATCCTGAATGGCCTGCAGTGGGAGATGAGTGTAACTCCACCAAAATGCGACTCTTGAGAGTGGATGTTGGTGATATCACAACTCTGTCCTTGTAGCGAAGAATATCATCCTGCCAAGAGTAGCCCGCTGTGGAATTTGGATCAGCCTACAATTTATTAATGAGTTGGGAGAGCAAAGGATGTGAAAACCATTCCTTGCGAGCCTCTTCAATCCATTCTGGAATGGGAAGGGAGATTGCGAGCAGGGTGCTTTCCTCCTCAAATTAGCGGGATAACGCATCTGCTACAACATTTCCGTGCCTTTTCTTGTAAATTATCTCATAATCATATCCCAACATTTTGGCGAGGCATTTATTTTTTTGTGGCGAGGATATGCATTGCTCCAAAAAGTATTTAAGGCTTTGATGGTCTGAGTGGATTTGGAAACGCCGCCCCAATAAGTATGGTCATCAGGTATCTACTGCATGTAAGATGGCCATCAACTCCTTCTCATAGGTAGATTGTCCCAGATTTGTCCCACTTAGTTATTGGCTAGTGAAGGCCAAGGATTGAACTTCCTGCATTAAGATCGCCCCAATACCCCTACCTAAGGCATCACATTCAATCACAAAAGATTTGGTGAAGTCGGGTAGTGTTAATACGGGAATGGAACACATGGCATGTTTGAGAGCTATAAATGCCTGTTGCGCTTCATCATTCTAGAGAAATGAATTTTTCTTGAGGAGGTGAGTGAGGGGTCTAGCAATGCGACCATAATTATAGACAAATTTGCGATAGTAGCTTGTGAGACCCAAAAATCCTCTCAAGATCTTCAAGGTCTTTGGTTGAGGCCAATCCTGCATTGCCTAGATCTTTTTGGGGTCCACCCCAACACCACGCCCCACAATGTGGCCCAAATACTCAACTTCTTCCATTCCAAAATAGCACTTGGACATCTTGACAAATAATTTATGCTTCCAGAGCAGTTGCAAGAGCAAATCTACATGTTGAAGATGTGTGGCCTAGGTGCGGCTGTAGATGAGGATGTCATCAAAGAAGACAAGGACAAATTTTCTGAGATATGGTTTGAGCAGGTGGTTCATGAGGCTCTAAAAAGTGGATGGGGCATTACAAAGACCAAATGGCATGACTAGGAACTCATAATGACCTTCATGAGTTCGGAAAGCAGTCTTTGGAATGTCTACTTCTTTCATGCGAATTTGGTGATAGCTCGAGCCAAGGTCGAGCTTAGTAAAGAATTGAGCCCCATTTAGTTCATCCAGCAAATCATCGACAATAGGGATGGGAAATTTATCTTTGATCGTCAACTTGTTGAGGGCCCTGAAGTCTGGACACATACGCCATTTCCCATCTTTCTTGAGCACCATGAACACAGACGATGAATAAGGACTAATGTTAGGATGAATGATGCCTGCTTCCAAGAGTTCCTTGATGATTTTTTCAATTTCGTTATTTGGGCGAACATATATCTATATGGGCGCACATTTGGTGGTTGGGCCCCTGAGACCAAACTAATGCTATGATCATGTTCCCCTCTTGAGGGTGGAAGCTCATGAGGCTTGTCAAAGATTGACAGATAGTTGTTTAAGATCTGTTGCATCTCAGGATGAATATGAAGAGAAGTGGGTTCGAAGGCTTGGATGGCATTAAATTGGGCTATAACTCCATGGTGGCCCTTTTTTAACAATTTTTCCATCCTATGTGAATTGATGATAGAGGGATCACCTGCCTAGAGTTCGCGGAGGGTATGTGTGTGATTGTTCTGCTTAAAGCTCATATATAACTCCTGGAAATCCATTGTGATTGGGCTGAGTGTGCGGAGCCATTCAGCACCCAAGACAATGTCACACCCTCCCATGTGTATGGTAAACATGTGGTTCTTTAACTAATAATCCCCCATTTGAAGTTTGACATTTTCACAGCGGCCTTCTCATTTCATTGTCCGCCCATCGGCAATTTGGACCTGGAAGTTAGAGAATGCTCTGAAAAAACAATGTAATGCTTCTGCGACTCTTTGATTGATAAAGTTCTGTGTACTACCACTATCAATCAAGACTACTACAGGGCAATGCTTAATAAAACCCCTGATTTTGAGAGTTTGGGGAGAAGAAATCCCTGCCAAAGCATGAAGCGAGATAATTGGTTCTTCAAGTACATTGTCCAGCTGGTTGTCGTATATTCCTCCTCTGGTTCCTCAAGTGGCGGGGCTTCCTCCGATGAACTATGATCAACAGCATCAATTTGAAAGAATTTGGGCTCCTTGCATTTATGCTTGGGGGGAGTATTTATCATCACAATAGTAACACAATCCTTGCTTTCTTCTTTCTGCCATTTCCGCTAGAGACACCTTTTGAACCTTGACTGTTTGGGTAGTGCTTTGAGCTTGGGTGGGGTGACCCTTGGCTATGAAATTTGGGTGTTTGGACTGGGCTGCTAATCCACATTCTACTTCACGAGCTATCTTGCAAGCATCCAGCCATGAGGTTGGGCATTGCAGCCAGACGTGGGCTTGTATGGCTTCTTTGAGGCCACTGACAAAACATTCCAAGTAAAACTAATCATGTAGACCTCTTGTGCAGAAGGCTAAGGCTTCAAAGGCTGTAATATATTCGTTCATTATTCCTATCTACTGGAGCTTAGTGAGATGACCCAAAAAGTTAGATTCATGGTCAAAGCGATCCGTAAGATATTTTGCGAATGTCTACCAAGTCACAGGCCCTCCATAACAATGTTGATGCCACTGCCACCATTGCCATCTTTCATTGTCCAAGTACATGCTACCCACACTAAGTTGAGTCGCATCATCTCTAATGTGATTCAGTGTGAAATATTGCTCCATTTGTGCTAGCCATGTGGCCGGATGAGAGCCATCAAATTTATACATGTTCAGCATGGGTGATCATGTCTGGGACTATTGGTGGTTGCCAAAGAGGTGCAGAGAATGGCTAGACTCACCCTCAATGTTTTCATTGAAAGCATATTCCTCCGAGTGTTCCGTCAACTTTCCCTTTGTGATTGTGTCAGCTAAGGTCTTGAGCGACGACAGTACCACGTCCAACTTTGTTTCAAGGGTGTCGATCTTCTCATTGGCCATATCTTGAGCTCTAGTTTGTACCATGCACTGATCCGGTGCACTTTAAAATTTGGGACCGCCCGAAATTTTTGAAACTAACAAGTGAATAGTACCACCTTGTTCAGCTCGTCGACCTGATTCTTATGGGCTAAGTCTCCTATAGGCATCCTATAAGCGTCCCGAGAGGGTCTCGGAAAGGAGTTTTACTCCTCGCTTAGGAATATTGCAGTAACCGAATCCCAGAAAAGTCAATTCTGCCCAATGTTCTGCGAGAATCGCACCCAGGTATAGGGGCCCGCACAAATAGTCTGATCTATCGGCTCCCTCAACTGCAAAGTATGAGTAGGAATGTGGCAGTGATCGAACCCCTGCTGCTAGATTTGATTGGCAGATCTGATTATGGCGATTGCTACCAAACCCAACAGCTAGATCTGAATGGTGGATCTAATAAATCTGATTGGCGGATCTAATAAATATGAATGGCGGAACTGATTGTTGCAACTGCGACAGAACCCCACCTACTAGATCTGATCTAGCAAAGATGATGCATGATCTAGAGAGAGATCCAGGAACTATGGTCTCAAGGAGTGTCCAGTGCTACAGATCGCAATATACATAAGGGTCTGACAGTAGTACTCAGCCCAATATTTCATGGCACTAACCAAGGAGGATCAACCGTACCCTTAACCGTACAACCTGACTACCCTATATTACGTGCGAGTAATCTCCCCAAGTGTTGTTCTTGGTGTACTATAGCAGCAAGATGGCCGACGGTTTATATATGGCGAGGTTTCAAGAGAGCCTAGGGGGCTTCCGATATACCTAGAGGGTACTTGGAAGACAGTTCATGAGCGATTATGTCTAATGTGCTACTACTCAAAGGGGTACCCACAAGGGTTACAAGGGAGTCCAACAAGCGTGACCACCTCTTGTATTTCCTGCATGCATGCCTCCCCGAATTCGCAGGTTTATGCGCTCAGCGACAGATCCCATGGTTTAAAGACGCTGGAACACGTCTCTAGCCAAAAAAATAAAAAATATTCTAAAAATGGAGATCCCACCAGCCCTAGAAAGTGCTCTGATACCACTTGTTATGCTCTTTACCTGCAAGAAGATACCAGAATACCAAATATGCGAAGAAATATACCTAGAACACAAAACAATAAGAAATAACAACAAGTATTTTATTATTCAGGAAGGAAAGTAATGTTCACTTGCCTCTTCGAGGGGGCAACCTCCAATAGAGCTTGGCTCAATTACAAAATAAGACACGATGCTCCTCGAGGGGAGTCTCTATCCTTTATATAGGATTCATGCATGCAATACCATGGTTCTTATTAATACCATCTATCTAATACCATGGCCCATTTGCAAATAATTGTGGTCCCTTCTTTAAATGCGGGTCAACCACTTACAATTATTAATATGGGCTTTATTGACTCTTTACTTAACTATAACTATGACTCGTTCCTATTACATAAATAAGGGGGTTAGGGTTGGACCCTAACACTTGGACTTGGAAACCCATCCCAAAGGAGGCTTCCAACATCAAGGCAGTGGTTGTATGCTTCCCTCTTGTGTTTATTATTAATACAATGCATGCTTACTTTCCATAAGCGTGTAAATGCTTACTTGCTTAGTATGATGCTCCTTGATCTGTCACGTGGTTTACATCAGAATGTATATGCTAGGTTTTTCCTTTGTTGTCTTTTTTTTTTATCTCTGTTGGACATATTCGTTCGCAACAGGATAGTCAGGATCGAGCTTGGAAGTGAGGAGATCAAGATCGACATCAAAAATTGATCACATAAGAGTGAGGTAGGCCATATTTCCTCTCTCATGTCATTCTGATTTAAACTAGAAGATTTTTGCATGTATTTGTTTCAATTGTTACTAGGTCCACTCATTGGACTAGAGGGATCACTATTATCTGTAGAAGGGATTACCTAGATAACACCATGTGTTAGCCTCTCACCAAGGCTTTCCTAATTTTTTTGCTTAAATTTTTTATTAAAAAATAATAATTTTCCTCACCCCAACATGACTCCATATTTCTTCTCCTAGTTGTCTCTTGATCCCCCTTTTATACTCCTTATTTTGTGTTTATTGTTGCAATCAACTAGTATATCTCAGATTTGGTACCCCAATTACACCCTAGTTTATCTCAAATTGACTCTTACATGGAGATCCTTGTGTTGGCTCTTACCAATGGAGGTTATGTCATGAAACTAAATTTCTCTAATTTAAATTATTATTCTTTATTTTCATTCACCTCCCATTTTACTTAAGGAGGTTAAACTATACTAGGATTAATGTTTTTAATTAATTATACATCCATTCAACCCTTTTCTTATTAAAACCTTACACACTTTGGAGTTGCTTTATATGCACATTATCTACCTAAGATTTTCCAACCGTGGGAAGGGCAAAGTTCTCAATTGATCTAATCTTTTTATTTCTTCATATTTTCCCTATACCCCAAGGTTTACTCTTGATTTAGTTGACTTGGTTTTAAAATATCACTTACTTCATCATGTGAATTAGTATGATTACCATATATTAATTATATTTTAGCATTTTCTTCTTGATCCAAAGGGTGCCAAGTCAGTTGTGCCCTTCAAGAACTTTCGTTTAAAGTTCCAAGGGTGCCATGCCAATCAGTTTCTTCTTGATGCCAAGGGTGCCAAGTCGGTCGTTCTCTTCAAGAACTTCCCTTTTGAAGTTCCAGGGGTGCCACACCACTTACCCTTTAAGCATCCATTAACTATGAGGTAGAAAACTAGGTGCCACGACAGAGACCACTATCATCTCCTATGTCGCCCTTTATAGTGAAACTAATGGTGATACTGATTAAGGAAGTTATCCTCTCCTATGTCGCCCTCTCTAGTTAGACTAATGGTGTTGGGCATCGAAGAATCATCCTTGATGCACGCCCCCCAATAAAATATTCGTGAGAGACCCAATCTAGGGTCTGCCCCCACAGCATCATGATCTTCAAGGCAAAAGTATCCCAACACCTTTTAGACCAAGTCATAGTGGGAGTGCTTATGGGTGGAATCAGGACAATGTCCCACCCCTCCCATGATGTTCCATCTATTTGTTCAACCCAATCACTTATGCATGAGTCGTTCGACCAAGCAACTAACTTGTGCCTGCAACCACTAACATGTCATTAGAATTCACAATTTATTTATTTTATTTTATTTTTAAAGACAATAGTATGTAACTCAAACCAAACTAGGTGTCGTCGACTCATCACATGCAAGTGCATATGGTTAGTCTCCTTCCACACTCAATAATCATCAATAACACTTGATCCATAATATTAGTCACCAATATAGTTTTGTAAGCTCATCACGACATAATCATCAATATCTTTGTAACTATGAGCAAGAATTAATGTAAATAGACACATACTGAATCCATCATATAATTAAACATAGACATAAAACACATCCATCACAATTATTATCATCTTAACATCAACTAGAAAAGCAATTAATATCGCATCCACTCATGGCAAGAGTCAAATATCTAAATCCTCAACTTGAGGTCCTTAAAGAATAATGTATCAAGGCTAATGTCATATCAAAGTCAGTCAACCAGAGTGGGCACTACGATCTTAACATTTAAGCACATACAAACTTTGTAGGATATAGGTGATTTGGGCATGAACTTATAAAGGTTAATTCTTTATATATTAAAGTAATTTGAAACGGACTTGTTGAGTTGCCATTAATAATAACTTTGTAAGTTATACAAGGGCCTTTTTTAGATAAAATATTTGCAAATTCTATAGGTTTTATGAGGATTTATGAGGAATGTAATTTTGTTTGAGTGTAAATATAATTACAAATTGCTTAGTTTATATATATATATGAGAGAGAGACAAATCAATAATTATCACAAAGTGCATTTGTGCCCAAAAGTAATTTTGAAGGAAAACTTCTCGACCAAAACAAAAATTAGCAAAAAAAAAATGGTGAAAATTTTCACAATAATCTATATAGTATTTGTATCACTTGAAAGAGACTTTGCAAGTGGGTGTAACTTTTCCCTTTAATAATTCCTTGATGAACATGTTTGGGGCATTAATAATTCATATATTTAAAGCTGAGGTGGGTAGGGAATGTTGGAAACACTAAGAGGGGGTGAATCAATATTTATTTTGAAGAAGAATCACAACGCCATATAACCATATGCACAACAAATTAAGACACAAAAATTAAACTGGCGGAAAAGGCAGAGAGCCATTGTATGGTCTCTCATGCTCATGTAATTCACATTATTCAAGAAAATTAATAATACATTTAAATACATAAGTAAGTGGTCTTAAGATAGTGTGTCTATCTTAGACTCACTTGGTTGAGACAATTTCTCAACTTACACACTAATTTAGGAGAACTAGTTGGAGAGAATCTCTCATCCAAACTAGACTCCTTAGTTTGAGGAATTCTCATGATTTTATTTATTTAATTTAATATGGTTTATTATTGATTTTTAAGAAGAGTGAGCTCATTCCCCACTCAATGGATAATCCAAATGAACAAGGAACCACCTTCAATTTTTCAAGTTGATCCTCAATAACATTTGCGTTAAAACCGCAAATCTAGATTGTTGAAGAAACTACCATTATGAAGAGCATAGTCAGTTGCTGACTTATTCGATCTTTGAATGTTGCTTGACAACTCCATCATGTGCCAAGCCACAAAAGGATCCAACTATCCTTTGCTTGAAAACAACATCTGGTGTCCACTGACACAATTTGATGAACGCCCACTGGCGTATTTTCTGATGATGAACGCCCACTGGCTAATGAAGATGCCCACTAGCTGCTTCACTGATGTTGTCGAGACTTTCAGTCTGACAACCACTTGTCAATTTCATTAACATTTCCCCCCCTTTGTCAGCTGAAAGGAGATGCAATCTTCTCCAAAATATATCTAAACTCCCCCATGTAGGTGGAGGAGTATTTCACTGGTGTACTCCCCCATTCAACTGCACAAGAGTGCCATCTTCAATTGACTGTTGGCTGCAATATGTGTGAGTGAATCCGATTGTAAAACTTGTACAATCTTTTCGCTGTGGATGACCATTCCCAGGGATAAATCCATGAATAATTTATCTTCAATCTCGCTGACTGTTGTTGGTTGTAGCATTTCTCTAATGTATGATTTGACTTGCCGCAATGGCTACGAGGATGGAGATCAAAACATTGATTTTCCAAATGACCGACTCTTTGACAATGAGAAAATTTCGGTTTGTCTACAACTTGAGTTTGTGTGCATTTCTGTTTGTTTACAACTTCGGTTTGTGTGCATTGACGTCGGTCTGCAAGTTGCTGAGAACTTGCTGAGGTGATTTGTTCAAGTAATCCAGCACTGACGAACTAAATGGGCTTTGAATAATCAACGATAGGTAAGTTGTCGTTATCTTTGACATATCCTAAGTCGCGTTAATTTTGATTACTTTGAATTTCTTCCCATGGCTTGATGATGGGTTTGGAAGAAATTTGAACTGGAACAACTTCAACACTTCAATCTAGTTGGATGAATGAAGTTGAATGATCAGTTGTCTCTATATTGGTCAAAGACTTGGAAGCAATATGCTTCTCTTGCAACTCATTTCTCTATAGTTGCGACTCCAGTGGAAGGAACTCAATCATTTCATGTGCATGTTGAATATGCACTTGAATGTCAGCAAGAGTTGTTTTGTTGATGTTCACCATGTCGCTAGCTGATGATAAAATCAAATTGGTAAGAATCTTTAACAATTGAATGCTTGTCGCCATGTGAACCTGTTGAAACTCACACTCACTTTCTTTTAATACTTGCCGGATTTGTAGAACTCGCTCGCTTGATGTTTGAATGATTCATCCATGCTCGCTTGAACTTGTTTTAGCAATTGAGTGTTTGAACTCATGCTTGCTTGCTTTCATGCTCGCTTGATGATGATCACTTTTCTTGAATGCTTCATTGACACTTTGTGAATGCTTCAATCAACTTCACATTGGCTCGTTTGTTGTAGATGTCATGCTTTGAACTTTCACACTTGATTTTGACACGCTTTATTGCTTTTAAATGACACGCTCGCTTGCTTGGTTGTTTGAATGACACGCTCGCTTTCTTTGATTGTTTGAATGATGATTGCTTGCTAGATGGCTTGCTTGAACTTGCTTGATTGATTACTGACACTTGTGATTTCTTGAATGTACTCACTGAATGTGATGATTTAAAAAAGGAAAGGGTGTTGAACACTATCGAAAATGCACCCAAGAGACAAATGACAAGTTCAATCTTGATGACTCAGTTGAAGACTTACTTGATTTAATGTATTCACCTTAAAAATTCAAATTATGGTGTCGGTTACAATCGAGAATGCACCCTTACAATTCAACTTAATTTGACTTTGATTACAATCCAACTTACAAATTATGGTTTGCAAGTTATATTTTTGTATTGAGCTTATTAAAAAATGGTGCAAGTGTAATTTCCAAAAAATTGTTGTTGAATTGCTGCAAAAATTGTTGATGTAGATGACAGCTTGATTGGATGTTGATGTAGAAATGTTGTTGACAACTTGATTATGTATTTTTGCTTCTTGATTGCTTGTAGTTTGCTTGATTACATAAGCTTGAATGGAATTGATTATGTGCATGCAATTCGCTCATGTATTGTATGCTACATGTGTACCATATTAGAAAGATACCACATGAAGGTTAGTGTCAAAACTAGACACAAAATAAAAACAATATCAAGAATCATGCGCCATCACAAACATACACGTGGTGCACCTAAGATCCCATTATTCAATTTCGGGCGGATCTAGGACACAATCACCACCAAAAAGATATGTTTTTATTTTAATATGGGAGTACATCAACCTTCACCTTCACAACATCGTGAATGAGATTTCTTCAACAATGAGAATGCTAAGCTCACAACCCCTTGAAGCAACTTGTCTTCAAAAATAAATGTACACTGACTCAATCTGCTAAAAATAAAGCTTTCTTCAAAATACAACAATGAGCTTCCCTTTTAAAAATCTTCAGTTATCACTCCAAAAAAAAACATCTTATCTCTCCAAAAGAAATGCTTTATAACCTTCACATACCCACTTCCTCTTCTTTTTAATTATTTTACTTTTTTTTTTCCAAAAAGTAAAAACATTGAATAATAAAAGTTTTGTTTTAACCAAAAAAATAGTCCCATATGTTTCTTATAACTAAAATTCGTGGGCCTAAACATTATTTATGAAGCACTCAAGACATACTTTGTCCTCGATTTATAAATACAATTAAAGAGAATTTAATGATACCTTCCTCCTTTTTTTTGCATGTGGCCATGGACTAGAACTTCATGCTCTTCACTCGATACGTGGTTCTTGATTACAAAATGTTTCCATCAACGTTGCATTGGAACAAAAACAATTGATTTCTACACTGATTCTCGGTTCTGTCCACAAGTTCTCTAGCTCAACGCACAAGATAGTTCTCGATTTCTACACCGATTCTTGGCTCTGTCCACAAGTTCTCTGGCTCAATGCACAAGACAGTTCTCAAGGCAAAAAAAAACAACCTGGTAATAAAAAAGCATCGACAACATCCTTGATGATCTAAATCGGCCTGTCCACTGTACCTATGTGACACGACGCGCCACGTGATGAAATATTTGCGAGTTTATCTTTTATGAATTATACACCCGAATAATGCGTACATGTATGCGTGTCAATCTCAACACCACGCCAACGCATAGATTTGGAATCGACATTCATTTTCGGCTCCCTCAGTAAATGGTATATTGTTTACTTGTGGCATTTTGTCGATTGGAAGATTTTGTGCAAGCTTTGCATTATTGGACCTCACGACCCAGAGGATGTGACGTTAGCTAGCCAGAGTACTGTCTGCCTTCAATGTAACTTTTGATTGGCTTCAATGTAACTTCTTATAGATGGTGGTGTACCTACACCAGCAAGACATTAGCAGAGCACAACCCTGCCGCCTTCCCTCACTTCCCCCTTTCTCTGTGAAAGCTTATATTTTGGTGGTGGTAGCTGTTTGAACAGAGACTGGTGATGGATTAGCGACCCAGAAAGGCAAGGCATGTGAGAATATTGGGTGTGCGCAGGGCCTTTTGGGATCTGGGAACTATTTGTTTTGTAAGATGAGAAGCTTGTGGCTTACATATTCGTGCAAATATAGTCAGGTTCATGCCCTCAACCCCATTGAAAGGACGCCCCAGTCTTGGCTCCAAGTCGAAAGAGGAAAGCTTGTGAAAATGTCTTGCTCCGATCCTTCCTCCTTTTACAGTTCATCACTTATCAAACTTGCAGAACCTCCCATAGAGCAGAATTTAAAACCACTAGATTATGTAGAAGTGCTAGCTCAGATTCATGAAGAACTCGAAGCTTCTTCCAACCATGGAAAGTCAGACCTTTATTTATTGCAATCTCCAGTTTTTAGGGGCCTTGGTGAAGTGAAACTACTCCGGCGGAGTCTCCAATCTGCCTAGAAACATGGTAGTACTATTCATGAGAAGCCTATGTATGTAGCCTGGCCGAAACACGAGAAACAAGGGGAGGAGATGATCAGTGACCTGCTCTCTTAGTGTAGCAAATGCCTGCAGGAATTTACTCTTGGATATTATTTTAGAATTTTCACCAAAAGCAGCTTCAAATGATTTCTCATATTCTCCCATTTCGAAAAACCAGGAACCTCTATTCAATGTGGCTCTGATACCACATGAAGAAGATTCACAAAGCCGTATAACCATATGCACAACAAATTGACACACAAAAATTAAACTGGCGAAAAGGCAGAGAGCCATCATGTGGTCTCTCATGCTCATGTAATTCACATTATTCAAAAAATTTAATAATACATTTAAATACATGAGTAAGTGGTCTTAAGATAGTGCGTCTATCTTCGACTCACTTGGTTGAGACAATTTCTCAACTTACACACTAGTTTAGGAGAGCTAGTTGGAGAGAATCTCTCATCCAAACTAGACTCCTTAGTTTGAGGAATTCTCTTTTCTAAAGAGAAAAATCATAATCTTTCATTTATGTAAGAAAAATTACATGTAGTAGATGCCTAAGGCATATGCGTTATCTATATGATCAGTCTAGTGCTTTATACATATTTTGTGATAGCAAAAACTTGACCTTGCCGGCCATTTGCAAAAATAATGTTGTCTGTTTTGTCATAGCAAAAAAATATACAAGTTCTAGAATCTATGTATAATACAAAAACATCGGCTGTAATAGTAGTCTGTGGCCGATCCACCCTGTGGTAGTCTTGGTCTATGTACGGTCTGTGATGGTATTGATAGACCTCTATGTCCCACTGTTCACTGATTATCCACATGGCTCAGGGAAGTAGCGGGTCCTCCTTGGAAAGCTTGTGAGCATCTTCATTGTATTCCCTGTGTATATGTTGACAAGAGATCATATTAAAGCCTGTTTTTAGATTAAGCATGTCATTTAGAATATTTTGAAGAGAAATGGCATGGCATTCCACACGAGATTTATGTTCTCGTTGAGCTCATCTTAGGACACTTGCGTTATCTTTTAACAGATGTGCCGCCCTAGCCAAACTCCCCACCTGACAATGTCTTCCGCCCGGATTGACCCGCCGAAACGTGCCTTAAGGCCAAAAATAGGGGCAGTGCCCATTGATTTATTGCATTGAACCAGTTTATGATGATTTGGGAGTCTCCAAAGATCTAAGCATAAATGTAGTTATGCGCAAGGGTGAAATGCAACAGGTGTCTGAGTGTAAGGAGCTCAGAAAAATTATTAGTTCCTTCGCCCAAGCCAAGCTTGAATTTGTAATGGTGATGCTCTGAGAAATATAGGCAAACCCCACACCCCCCCCCCCCCACATCCGTGAGGTTGTGCTACCCCGTCGAAGAAGGCTCATGGCCGGGTTTTATCTATATTACCAAGTCTTGTTATAGTGTGAGTGCATGGTGGCACATCCTCAAGGACATCATGGAAGGTAGACATTGCCTGAGCAGAGAGCAATTGCCAGTTGACAGGCTAATTATTGAAGATATAGCGGTTGCGCCCAAGCCAAATAGTCCAGCAGAGTATAAGGGGAAGGCATTGGCCTTTTTCCTTTTGATGGGCGATGGTCCAGTTATTCCAAGCTTGTATGAGAGAAGGACCCTGCCATGTGTTTCTAATTGAGAGTTGTTGAGTGATGGCTTACCATAAATGAGAGACTCGTGGACAGTGTAGAAACAAATGTTCGTTTGATTCGGTTGCTTGTTGGCAAAGAACGCACGAGCTGGGCCTGTATACAGATCTATGCATGAGTGCCTCTCCCATGGGGGCTTTTTTGTTTAGAACAGACCACATGAATAACCGGGTTCGAGGGGGAGCTTTAAGCTTCCAAAGCTATTGCCACCAGCTATGGGAATGATTAGGCTTTCTGGCCTGAATAAGATGCAAGTATCCTAGCTTTGGGTTGTATATCCTGTGCTCAGCAGGGGTCCAAACTAGAGCGTCAAGTTCCTGATTGAGTATGATATGCGCCTCCAGTAGAGCCCCTATGAATAAATCCAAGATTGCTACCAATGTGCAGGGATATCAAGATCATGTGTTGATATTTAGTTCTGTCTGAGATAGGATCGATGGTCTTGATCTGCAATATGGGCTATCATCTTGACCTCCCTGCGATTTAGGAATTGAATGAGCTCCGGAGGGAGAATGGTTCGATTGCCCCCACCTATCCACGGGTCGACAACAATTCTTACCACATAACCATTATTTATGCGCCATGCCAGATCCACTCTGATGAAAGGCATAGTTGTAAGATAGATTTCCAAACAATGGATATTCCTGCACTGGTCCAGGTTTGTTGCCAAGCCTAGTCCATGATCTGGAGCGACCAGATGTACTTATGAAATGACACTATTGTCCAGAGGTTGCTAGCAGCAAGGAGAGTCCAACTCATCTTTACTGCTAGTGATTTTGCAAAGTGAGGCAGCTCTTTAATCCCCCAACTCCCCGCCCCATTTCTTTGGTAGGGAAATATTTTTCTAGGATACCCAAGCGAATATTTTACCTTCCTTGTGCCCTTTCCAAAGGTAACGACTGCAGAGTTGTTGAATTCGACTAAGGATCCCCCGGGGAATCCATGCAAGGGACATCCAGTATATGGGGGTGGCTTCCAGAACAGATTTGATCAGGACAAGTCACCCTGCTCTAGAGAGTAGTCTATGATTCCAACTTTTTAGCCTCTTTTCCAGCTTGACTACTAACCAAATCCAGTTAGCGATCCTATAGCTATTTGGTTTTATCTGGAATCCCAGATATTTGAGTCTATCCGAGAGATTGTGGGGGGAGTACTAAAAATGAAGATTAGCAGCTCTAGATTCATGAGGTGTAATGTGAGACAAAGTGATGGTGGACTTGGTTTAATTCACCGTCATGCCAATTGCTTTTTCAAAAAGGCTGAGGATCTCATGGAAAGTCGTTGAATCCCTGACACTACCATCGAAGAATATCGAAACATCGTCAAGGAAAAGTAGGTGGGTGAGGTATAGGAGATCAATCAATTTAAGTCCCTTTAATCTACCCCCCCCTTTTCCGAGGCAATAAGTCTGTTGAGCCCCTCCATCACCAAGAGGAATAAGAGGGGAGACAGGGGACGGCCTTGCCTCAATCCTCGCTCGGCATGGAAGAAGTGTGATGTTGAGCCATTGATTAGTATGCTATAGGTGACGGTGTTGATAGAGCAAATGATCCAGTTGATGAAATCAATAGGGAAGCCTAAGTGGATGAGGATCATCTTAATGAAGAGTCAGGATACACAGTCAAAGGCTTTGGAAAGGTCAATCTTGAGAATAATGGCTTTCGGGTCTTTTGATTTAAGACAGTGGATGGCTTCCTGAGTTGTTCCAATAGCTTCATGAATCTGTTTTTTATGGAGGAAGGCAAACTGTTCCAGGGAGATGTGATGGGATAGGATGGGGCGAAGCCGATTAGCTATGATTTTGGCAATGATTTTGTATAGAGTATTGCAGAGAGATATAGAGTGAAAATCATTGAAGGAGCTCGGGGAGTCCGATTTCAGGATAAGAGCTATGAATGTGGTATTGATGGCCTCATACATTCTTCCTAACAATCTGCACTCTTCTACAATGCTAAGGAGGTCATGTCCAATGATGTCAAGGAAGGTAAGATAAAATTCGATAGGCCATCTGTCCGGCCCAGGGCTCTTATCCTTTTGGAACCACTTGAGTGTTCCTTCCAACTCTTCTAGAGAGAGAGGGGCAGTGATCTCATCTACAGTATCTTGATCTACAAATCGAGGGAAGTGCCCTGCAATACGAATGATCTCTGCCAGATTACTTCTAGGAGGTTCTTTGAGGAGTTGTTGAAAATGGGCGATGCCCAACTATGAGAGCTGGTGGAAAGTATGAGCAGAGCCTCCCTCCGGGGTGGGCAGTTGCTAGATGGTGTTGGCAACTTTCCTTCCTTTGGCAAAATTTTGGAAGTAATTAGTGTTGTCATCTCCTGCTTTGAGCCAAATAGCCCGACCCTTTAGCCTGCATGTTTCCTCCCGTTCCTTTAAAATCTTTGCTCTTTTGTTCTCTAGGTCAATCAAGTGGGCTTTGTATTCAGGACTCATAAAACCCCTATTATTATTGTCAGTAAGGCCAAGGAGGTCAACTTCCACAGATGAGAGGGTCTAGTTGTCCTTCCTTTGCTTGTCTTTGGCCCACTTGATGGTGAGCTTCTTGAGATGTAGAAGCTTTTGGCATAAGCCTTTCGCCCTAGAATGATGCTGAGAAAGTGGATTTTGTGCCCAATGGATCTTGACCATCTCAATAAATCCCGGGTCCTGTAACCAAACAGAGTTGAACTTGAAGGGAGCCCGAGGTTTGATGGGAGGACCAGTGACTTCCAGGTAGATAGCAGAGTGGTCAGATATGCCTCCAGACCCTACCCATTGCCTATAATGTGATAGGAGTTGGTGTAGTTGGATCTTAATGACAAACCTGTCTAGTCTCCTAGCTAGGGGTTCCTCCCCAATTCATATATTCCTCCAAGTACACAGGGGCTTTATCATAGGAACATCCAGAAGTTGTGCCTGGTCAAGAAGGGATTCCATGACTCCTGAGAGGGGATCGACCTGTGCTGCAGAGCCCCAAGACTCGTTGAATCCAATGGAGAAGTTTAGATCCCCTCCTAATGTGAGATTGTCGACCGAGGAGAGTGATAGGTTAAGGAGGTGTTGCTAGAAGGCCTTTCTTCCTTGGCATGGCCCATAAACATTTAGGACCCTGAGCTCCATGCCCAAATCAGTAGAGTAGATATCTATACCCATGTAACCCTTGCCTCCCTAGGTTGCTAGGGATTTAATAAAGTGGGGTTTGTAACCAATAGCTAGACCCCCGGATTGTCCCGTGGAATTAAGAGCAGTGAAAAACCATCTAGGGTAGATTGTTTGTAACGATTTAGTGACATGCTTAGCTTCTCCCAGGGTTTCTTGTAGGAGGATAATGTCGACTAGTTCCACAGAGAAGAGTTTGCGAAGTGCTAGTTTTTTAGGAGAACTAGTCAGTCCCCAATAGTTGAAGGAGAGGCATTTCATGGGGGAACCATAGCTGGGGTTTCCTTTGCTCTAAGAAACCGATCAATAGATTATTGTCTACCCAAGAGTACCTTAGCCCCGGCACGAAGGATTGCATGGGTGAGATATGATTTGCGTCCTCTAGGTGGTCTGACCAAGGAGGTGGGGAGATTCAGACCCAGGCCTGTGAGGGGTAGAGGAAACCTGGATGGAGTTCTCGATATGAGGTTATACAAGTGAGGGGGATCCGGGCGAGATGAGGGGGGAGTAGGGGAAATCACAGGGTAGGTGGAGGGGGGAGTGGTGGAATCGACCAAATGATGGGGGGGAGGGGAGAAGAAAATGGATGCCGGAGTGGAGTGAACATGAGCATGAGATGCAAATTGATAATGCAGTGTAGTAGATACAGTAACATAAGAAAGAGATGGAGATGAGGAAAGAGGAGTACCTACTGATCGAGTTGCTTCTGTCGCTGCTCGTGCTCGAGTCAGTGGTGGGAATGGTGGACCAGAGGATGTACTAGCTTCATGGTGCACTGGCTTGGACGAACTTGCCTTGTGAGGAGGTTCACGACCGGATTTTGAGAGCTTCCTATTGTGGACAGGAGTTCCTTTGTCTTTGCCTGAGTCTTGCACTGTTGTTGTCTCCTGTTGTTTTGTTACCAGAGGACATTCTTTGAAGATATGCCCAAACTTGTGGCATCTACGACATCTAAATGGAACGCCTTCATAATCCATGATTTGTACCGGGGTAAAATTCCTCCACTATAGTGTAATCTTTTCCTCAAACTCTCCCGCATGTCCAGGTGCACCAATATGTGAGCTAATGAACGATTTTTGGATTGAACAATGGTTTTGTCGTAGTCCAGGAATGTGCCAAGGGTGTTGCCAACTTTTATAAACACCTCTTCTCACCAGTACTGCAAGGGCAAGCCTAGTAACTTCACCCATAGTGGCCCTGCTCTAATCTGCTCTCTCTCAGGATCAAAGAGAGGAATCCATCACTTGAGTAAAACTGGTGCAATTTCAATATGCCAGAATTGTGCCAGAGCTAAATTTGTGTATTCTTCGTGTGCAAAACAAAGTGCGAACCATCCGTGGACCAAGGTTTGGACCACTGGCAATTGCTGGAACATCTGCCCCCAAATCTCCTTTACCCATAGCTCTAAATGCTCCGCAGTGTAGGTTCCACCATGAACCCAACCAACCAATACCTTGATGGCATTGTCTGCAATATCCCCCATGGAGAGGCCTTCCCCGAACTTCATAGTGTAGTCCTTTCCAAAGGCTTTGATACACTTGGTTTTTTTTCCTTGCCCAAGGCGTAGTGGAGTGTGATTGCAAATGATTTGTCGTAGTGCTTGTCATCGCAGGTAGATTCGTTGTTCTTACCCTAACCATCGGTGTGTCAAAACATCTCGAAGGGTTCACATATTTCTAAGATGAGCCACTAGCTGCTTGTGGATTAGATGTTTGTTGCGAGGGTGTATCTGTGTTTGTAGTTGGTCAAGAGCTAGGGTTAGGGTTTTGTGGGTAGTAGAGGTCGGCGAGAGGAGTGGGATCAAAGAGCGGGGATGAGCAGGAGGCTAGGAGGTTGAGGGTAGTGGGTGACAAGGGTGGGCAGCCAAGGCTGGGAGAGTCGATGGAGAGGGTTTTAAGGCGGGGAGAGATGTCGTTATGCCCTGGAAAGGAGACAATCAGCACCGTTTGCGAGCTGGACAAGGCAATTGTTGCGGCGATCGGGTTATGAGCTAGGTTGTGGTAAATGACCTGATCAGGGAAGGGATCCGACGAATAATCCACAGTGTCGAGGTCCATTCCATCCATGGCTAACCGTGGAAAATGACAGATGTAGACAAGGACCGGTGCTGAGGGTTGTCGAGTTGACCGCTATGGTTGCTGCGCGGGATTAACAAGGGTTATCGACAGTTGCAGGGCTAGGGCTACAGAGCTCTATGCTCCCGGGAGAGCTTCTGAACTTCAGTTTGAGGAATTCTCATGATTTATTTTCTTTAATTTAATAATTGGATTTATTATTGATTTTTAAGAGAGTGAGGCTAACATATTTTCAATTGTTACTTTAACTAGTTAGATCACTTATATTGAGAACACAAAATGAACAATAGAAATAATTGCTTTTATTAATATAATATTTACAATGAATCAAGTACATTATAAGTAGGGCTCCAACCCTTGATGAAGACACCCAGGCTCCAACCTGGGATGTGCCAAGCACCTACTTGGACTTTAGCGAGGCTTCGACCTGTAAGGCTTCAACCCTATCTTATTTAAGGCACCAACCTTGAGTTTAGAAGCACCAACTCCAAGGACACCAATCATATAGCTTTTCTTTTGTCAAGATATGTTTGGTTGTACTTCACGGCTCCCCAAGTCTTCTTCACCGAGCTCTATCAATCTTCAGCTGTAGAAATTTCACCTGTAGAACAAACCGATATATGCAATGTCTTAAAGCATAATACTTGTTCTACTTCTACAAAACATTAAGCGAAAGCATAATCGAATTCATGAGAAACATCAAGTATAAACATGCATAACTGATCAAGAGAAATAATCACACATAACACAAGATATATCCAGGGGAAAGCACCAGCATAAAACCCCAATCGTGTATTATCGATCAACTGAAAATCCTCTTCACAATACAAAAAGAATTAGCTCTCAAGTTATTCAGTTCTCAATGAACTATGAAGATATGAAGATATGTCTCATGAACCAACCAAGCCCTGCATATAAAGGCTTTACCTATGGTCCAATCCCTATTTCCTTGCGCAGTTTGCTTAGGAAATAGTAGCAAAAGCATATGCAATTAATTCCAATCATACCAAGTCAACCAATGGTCCAACTACGCAATCCTTGAGGACACTAGTTCCTCAATCATGCAAAAACTACTTACTAGAAATAGTCAAGCATCTGATAGTACACTATCCCACATTTGATCTCAACTGGGTCTCTGACAGAACTGACATGCAACAGTTATCCATGAGGGAATTCTTAGTTATCTAAAATAATAGTTGTCACATGCATGCAAGCATTAACAAACTATATTTTATTATTTTAACGACTTGTTAAAATAATCTAACTGGACTTGACTAGTTAGAACTAAGTCAATTGATTCTCTCATTATATAACTCATACTTATTCCCTCAACCAGTGGAGGAAATTAAGGATAAATTACTCAATCAGTGGGACAACTCATGTGCATGCTCACAAAGACTTCGAATTCGAATTTCCTTAACTAATTAACTCAACCGAATTAATTAATTAATATTTCCAATTGCTGTTAAGACCAAATTTAATTTTACTTCCTATAGATAGACTAGGGACTGCTATAAATAGGAAGGGACCCAGAAATGCTATTTTTAGATATGTTATTTTTAGTAGGGTATTTTTAGCACACTCTGAATTTAACATTTCTTGTTGCACATTTTTCAACACTCCCTCTCAACAAGAAAGGCTTTCTCTCGAACCCGATGTTGTAACTCTGGAATGTTTTGCATGCAACACATCTATCCAATCCACTTGCTCCAACAACACTAGGAACAAAAACACTCCCAACTCACCACTCTTTTGGGCTAGGAACATACTCTGATGCTGAAGCTCTACCTGCTGCTGACAAGTGTTCCCTCTATGACATTTGCGCTACTGCAACATCTCCATGCATCTCGCACCATTGCATACCTCTTTGTGCCACCTAGCACTGTGCAAAACACTTGTGCCTCTCGCATTGCTACAACCTGCTAGCTATGCGTTGTCCTGGGATTCCCTGCACTATTGCTCTCTCTACCGCTCCATCTGCATCTATCTCTACCCAATCAGTCAGTTCTTGCTACTGCACATCTGGGCTCCTGTAGCAAGGTTTCATCCAAGAGGTTGGGTACCTCAAGGATCTTGCCCCTCTTCCTTTGGACAATCACTCTATATCGCCCCACCTCCTACCTGGAGGGATGGCTGCATGTGATCCCTCAACCCACCTGGCTCGAATTTTCCCCCTACTGGAGGTCTCTGCATGAGTAGATGTCTCTACTCGATCTCCACTTAGCTTCCCCTGTTGTGGCTACTCCACAACCTCCTAAAGTTGTTACACAAATCGTGGCTCCTCCATAATCGTCTGAGACTTCTTCTGGCTCTACATGTTGAGAGGTGATATACCCTCCCTCTCAACCACCAAGTCTCCATCAATTGCCTTGCTGCTCAAGGCTTTGCATGCATCTTGAACCTCAAGAGCATACAGGTTCTTAACCCATGAACCAATCTTCCTCACCTGTCCAGTGATGATGTGTCTAAGAAAAACCTTTCCCTTATTGAAGACTACATCATAGCCTTTGTCTTCCAGCATCGCGATCAACACCAAGTTTCTCTTCAGTCCTGGTACATACTTGACATCAGTCAAGGTAAGGCGAGATCCATGCTCCCTCTGAAAAATAACCGTGCCTACACCTAGGACACTATACTTCTCATTATTACCCATCGCTATGAGTATCTGGAGATATTTCTCCTCCAAAGTACTTAACAAACTCTTGTCGTTGGCCATGTGGAAAGAAGCTCCACTGTAAAGAAACCAACCACTTCCCACCATGGATGAAACCATGCATGCGAAGAGTGTGAAATCCAACTCAAATTGTGAAGCAAGTTCCTCACCTTCAAATCCTTCCATGGATACCTTCTTGGATTTCCTCCGTGGACAATTTGCAGCATAATGGCCCATCTCATGACAACGAAAGCATCGCACTTTCAATTTGTCAACCTTATTCCCATCATTGGAAGAACTAGATTCAGAAAGAGAAACCTTCTCCTTCCCCTTATTTGCCTTACTCGCCAAGGCACAATTCTCCTCATCATGCATGGATGAAAAATTGTCTCTGGTGCTCTGTCTGATCTCCTCCTGTGTCAAATATGACCATAGTCATTCCCAATCTGGCAATTTCTCCCTTCCATTCACCAAGCCCTGGTAGTTATGTCAGCTCTTAGGAAGGCCAAGGAGTGTTAGACTCACCATATCCTCATCCGATGTCACAACCCCTACACTTGCAAGCTCATCCCTACATGTGATGAGCTTGGTCAAATACATAGAGATCGTCTCATCCCTTTCACACTTGATCTTTCAAAGTTTGTCCTTCAGTGCCAACTTCCTTTGATCACTCCTATTCTGATATAAATCTTTCAATGTTTTCCACATTGCTGTGAAGTCTCCTTCCTATCGAGGCTCGAGACAATGTGATCTCGCATTCCCTCCAAGACAATTCTCCTAGCTCTAGCCACACACTTCCTCCATTCCACCTGCTCTGTCTTATCAATAGGCTTAGGGATTTCTTGATCAATGAAATCCTTAAGGCCATTATCTTCCAAAACTGCCTCCATGTGATCCTTCTAAGCTATATAGTTTGAGCTGCCATCTAGGGCATACTCAAGCCTCAAACCATAGAACGCCATCAATGAAATAGATGCAATAAGAACTTGAGATCTATATCCCAAATAATAAACTTCGAATTTCTCCTGCTAGTATATTGTTCTTGCTTGATCACATGTGCTCTGGTACCATGTAGAATTTTTCTACAAATCAGCTAGCTCTGATACCATGTAGATTTTTTCTACAAATCAGCTAGCTTTGATACCATGTAGAAATTTCACATGTAGAACAAACTAATATATGCAATGTCCTAAAGCATAATACTTGTTCTACTTCTACAAAACATTAAGCAGAAGCATAATCGAATTCATGAGCAACATCAAGTAGAAACATGCATAACTGATCAAGAGAAATAAACACACATAACAGAAGATGTATCCAGGGGAAAGCACCAGCATAAAATCCCAACCATGTATTATCAATCAAGTGTAGATCCTCAACGACATACAAAAAGAATTAGCTCAACAGCTATCCTGCTCTCTCTGTAATCAGAAGATCCTGATGATCTTCAATCAAAAGATGAAAATTATGGACTAACTAGGCCTCATTATATAGGCTGAAAATTGGCCTAATCATACCTGCTATCACCTCAGGTCCACCTATGTAGTCATAGAGGAAAATAGATTTCTTCCTCATGCAAGGAATACTTACTAGACACATCCTAGCATTTGATAGTACATTGTCCCTCATCTAATATCAACTGGGTCTCTGATAGAACTGACATGCAACAGTTATCCATGAGTGAATCCTCATTTATCTAAAATAATGGTTGTCACATGCATGCAAGCATTAAAAAACTATATTTTATTATTTTAACGACTTGTTAAAATAATCTAACTAGACTTGACTAGTTAGAACTAAGTCAACTGATTCTCTCATTATAGAACTCATACTTATTTCCTCAATCAGTTGAGGAAATTAAGGACACATTCCACAAATAGTGGAGAAATAATTTCATGTTCTCACAAAGACTTCAAGTTTGCTTTTCCTTAACTAACTAACTCAACTGAATTAATTAATTAATATTTCAACTACTGGTAAGAACAAATTTGAATTTACTTCCTATGGATAGACTAGGGACTGGTATAAATAGGAAGGGACCCAAAATGCTATTTTTAGAACTTTCTATTTTTAGTAGTTTCACCTCTCACCCAATGTGGCCAATGACCTCACTGGCCAAATTGCTATTTTTAGCAGGTCTATTTTTAGCACATTCTAAATTGAACATTTCTTGTTGCACATTTTTCAACATGATCATGATGGTTCTTGTTGTGATATCTTGATATTCTTATCTACGAACAACTTGATATCTTCGTGAGTAGGCAAGCTCATAAACATTTGATCGACTGCATCTCCAGGTGTGCTTTGAACGGTTTCTTCGACTCTGCTCTCTTTGAAACCATTGTACCTGCATTACTGAGAGGAAAATGAACACCTACAATACCTATGTGATTGATCATGAAGGCTGCGCAATTTCGACTGGGAGGTCAGGAGACCGACTACCAAGATTGCACAAGGCACAGTTTGGGCTATTGGGAGACTGACTAACTACTAGAACTACGCAATGCATAGTCCAGTCTGGTTGCTAACTGCTAGAATTGTGCAATGCACAATATCAGCTAGAAATGGTTGCAGGCTCAATGACTGCATTGCACAATTTTCTTGTCCAACAGTCACTGTCCCTCAGGATTGTACAAATCAAGTCTGGGGAATAGTTGTTGGGTAAAAATGTGCATTTATGAAGAGGACAGTAGAGCCTTCTCTCTTAGGATTACGCAATGATGTCTTAGTGAGGCTCTTGGTGAGGTAGAGTCTTGGCTGAGGTTGGCCAGACTCATCGACAGGAAACTGAAAGTGAATGTGAGTGTGAATGCATGCTGATACTAAATGTGAGCATAAGTGAATGATCATGCATACAAATGGTGAATGACAAATTCAGAAAATGGAACAACATGCATGTGTGTGAGGCGAGTTGCTGAATCAGTGACCATTCATGAAAAAGAGTTTCATGCATGCGACAATAGTGAGATGTTGAAGAAAACTGAAATGGAGCTAGGAAAAGCTAATATACATGTAAATGGTAGCAAGCATACACTGAAATCAAGCAAATACTACTCATATAATTGAAAACACAAAAAGCCATAGAAATGCAACACAAGGCATATGAAGCGGGCTTACCCCAAAACAACTGAGTTGAATGTGTTGACTGCACCTAGATATGATGTGGGATGTCAGAGCGGCAAGGTTGATGTGAGGAATGAGCTTTGCAGTGTCTGGTTGATGAGTTTTGAGAACATCGAGGTTGCGATGCACATGCCACAAATCTAGGGAAAGTTACAGTTGGTGGGAGGTTTCTGAAATGATACTTGCGTGTAACCTCCGGCTGCTAAACATAGATCCCTCAAACAAGGGATCCCTTTGCATTCTACCTTGGGAGAAGTAGTCCATGCATGCAAGTCTATTTTGCTCGGTCATGAAGGGAGCCGGTCAACTCAGCTACACATGCAAGAGACTACTCGACTGCTTGAAGGAAATGCACATTTCTAGCTAGGAGCTACGCTGACTTCCTTGGAGATTTGCACAATTTGTGGGCAGAGTAGCTTACTGCTACCCAAATTTGTACAAATTCTAGGCTGAGAAACCCTGCTGTGAAAAATTACGCAATTCTTGTTGGGAGTGTTGACTGGACGGATTGCATAATACTCGAGTCGAGCAGCCTGCCAGACAAGATTGTACAATTTCTAGAGGAAAGCTTGGATGCTCTTCAAAAATGCTTAATCTTTTTGAAGAGGTTGCCTAGCCTACAACTGGACCAAGTCTAGGTGAATAGATTGTGAGGGGAATGGATTAAGTTGTGATCGACAAGCAGCCTTTGTGCAATAAGAGACTGAATCTTGTGAACATGACTAAGCAAGGCAAGCTGTTGTGAAGGTTGGAAGGGAGGTTTCAAAATGAAACTAAGGAAAAATTTTGGAGGCTGGTTATAGCCGCTATAACGCTTGGTGACACACTGGTAGAACTCCAATTCTCTAAATGGACCTTGTTCCTGAAAAGCAAGTCCAACACCTCCAGAAGTATTGCTTAGCTCTCAGCTCATCTTGGTTTCACACTAGCTTGATTGTAAGATGTAGAATCTACCAAGCTCTTGATTGATTGACACACATTCCAATCCAAGGTAGCACAATTATTTTGATTAGGGTTGAGGGGTATATTGGTGCATAAGTAGTATAGTAGTCAGAGTCTTGGTTTCATCTCTAGTGTTGCTTCACTTCCAGCAGGCCTTGATAGTACATCGGTGGAGTTAGATAGGAACAAAAGCATGGATCTGCTGTGAGCGAGCCTGGCCAGTACCTCAAAATAGTTACTTGCATCACCTCCCTACATAGGAAGACTTTCTCTTCTTTCTCCTTATTCATTTTTCATTTTTTTCGAACTTTTTTTCACTTTTTTTCCAATTCTTTTCTACTATGCATATCACTTATTCATTTTAGAGGTGGAAGAGGGATCCCAACTTATTGAGAGCATAGGAGGTTGTTCCAACAAAGAAGTAGTTTATATCTCTAATGTGCCTATTTAGGTTTTCCCCCTCACCTTACTCTACTTGACTAAGCTGACAAGGGTTAAGCCAAAAGCAACTGACTAGAGTAGGTGACACCAGTTAGCACACAAGTGTTGTGTTTTCACCAAGGTTCACTTCAAACAATATGAATTTTCAATCGATATATCATGGACTGAAAGTAACAAGTTCTTCATACAGAGGCAGGATGACAGATAACCAAGTAGTGATAACAACACAAGGCTTCTTGTACTTTACCCAGCTCCTTTCAAGAGTCATACATGATTTCACTCAAAATTATCCTATGAAACAAAACAAACAAGCTAACAAACAACAAATCAAAGAAGTATTAGAAGCAAAATCAAAAGAAAAGCATGTAAGCAAACAAGCAAGTAGACAAACAAACAAACAAATAAAGTAAGCAAACAAGCATGCAAGCAAACACTAATCCTACTACTAAGCTAATAGTGCATGGGTCATCTCACGTTAAGTGATACTTCCAATGCAGCCACCGGTGCATTGGTTGACCCATGTTGGTGAAGGCCAGGTCTGCGAACAAGACAACTATGTGAACCAGCAAACAAGAAAGATGTAACAATGAAGACAAACACACTCTGATATTACAAGTGACCACAAAATAAAGATGAATGATAGTTCACGACATGAATTTTGTGGTGCTTCCATGATGTTGTGCTACACTGCATGAAGATGGTGAGTGTATGAATTCTTTTGACTATGACATGCAAGAAAACTTGAAAAAGGTAGACCACTTGTGTTGTGCATGTGTACCTGCTATGTAAGATTCCTCCAATGCATGAGCGATGAGATTGTGTAGTTCAAGTGGAGGAAAAGAAATATCGATGTTTGGTTGATCTTTAGTGCAAATCAGAGAGTGGTGAGGAGCCTTGAGTGTTTTAATAATTTCCTAACTAAAAGCGAGACCAACCTCAGGACAGTGAGGGCCTGACATAACCATCAACTCAGGCTAAAGTGCCTCGACATTATGGGGGGTTTCGACCTTGTGGACGAATAGATCATCGTAGAGCAGTGTCTTGGATAGATTAACAATGGTTGAATCAACATTGTGATCAGATGAGGAAGTGAATAGATCATGACAACCAAGATCATAAAATTTAGGATGTTTGTCGGCATCCTCATGATTTGACAAATTGGGTAGAAGGATATATGAGAAGAAAAGATGCTCACCCTCTTTGTTTTCAATAAAGATAAATGATAGACTGAACGGATTTTTCAAGGAAGATGTGTCCTCTCTGCACTATAATGACAGGCTAACATCCGAGGTGTCCTGTGAATGATCGGAAGTAGAAGCATCTGGAAATTATTTTTCATAGGAGAAATCAGCAGTGGAAGAATCACAAGGGATTTCAAGATGAAGTGGATGAGGTGGGACTGAAAGGGAGTCATCCTTCACTGTGAGATCTTCTTTATATTCTTGCACACACTCATCATGAATGATGCCACAGGTTGGTTGCATAGCAACAACTTCGTCGAAAACTTGATCCTCATACACAATAGGTGAGGAGTCCAGAATGGGAGAACACAAGACAATACAATCCGAGGATCAACAGAACGTGAGGACGAAGGTCGAGGGAAAGAGTCCATGTGATAGCCAATAGGCTTGCAAGCCAAATCTGCGCAAATCTTAAGAGTAGGTGGGGTGGGAGAGTGTGACAGTTCAACAGAGGCATGTGCATGATCTCCCACATCACTCCGCAATGGTGGAGTTGTTTGATGAGGTGGATTTGTTTGATGAGGTGAAGGTGGATAGTCACTTGTGACAACAACTGTACCTACTTGTGATTGTGCGAATCCATCACCAAAGTGTGCTGAGCGGGGTTTGAATATTTGAAGAAGATACTAAAATATTCCATAAAGAAATTCCCAATCAATTTTATCTTTAATCAATCGGCACACAAGATTACAAAAGCGTGTGTAAAACTAATCAATGGATTCATCGGGTGCTTTTCGTAATTTCAGAATTTCTTGATCAAGTGCTTCATCGTAAAAGTGATTGAAAGCATGATCTATCTCTCTGACCATATGAACAAGAGAATGAATAGAATTTTCGAGCAATGTGGCAAACTAGTGCATTAGGTGTCCTTGAATTTTGTAGATGAACATCACGCAACTCATGCATTCCTCAAAGATTCCATGTCTTTTGCATGAGCCTATAATGCCGACTGCAAGCCTAACCAAAGTTGTGTAGCCTCCACCATCATATTCTTTATGAGACAAGTTATCAGAGATATTTTCCAAGATAATGAAGTCATTTCCATAGGACATGCACTCTAGAAGAGCAATTCGGTAGGTAGTCATGGTAGATGTTTAGAGATTCAAAATAGATGTGAGGACTCAACTTGTCATCTGGCACTCATTCTAGTGCAAAAATGTTGATGGTGTTGGACCCACCAACATGTAAAGGGTTCCCCCTGGTAAGAAGTCCCAATTATACCTTATATTGTTTGGTGTATAAATCCTAGGAGTGGGTCATAAAGAAATGCCTTGATCGCGATATTGCACAGAGGCAAGAAAAGTCTATCGGTAGCAAGGGTGTGACATCTGTAGTTAGTCAAGGAAGGTGCATGAGAGGTTATAACATAGGTGGGCTGAGATGACGGTGAAGGTGAGTTCCAGGTTGAAAGGGATCAGTCCAAAATCGGTTAGGAACACACAACACACATGACATACACAACTTCCGGCAGATTAGTCCACTCGAATGCGGTAGTCACAACATACAAGATAAGAGAACATGTACAACACTCACGCATTAGTCCAAATGAGTGCAACAATTGTTATAGAAAGGTTCATATGAAAGGTTTGTCGGATGTCAAGCAGACCAGCCAACATTGACGAGATATCATTAACATCATATACAACACATTTCCATTAATAGATTATTCATTACATTAAATGAATCATTTCAGATGTAGAACACAAGTTAAAGCAACTTGCATTACAAGTGTTAAAGATTAGTCTTACAACAAATATAGTACATGTGTGATAATGTGTTGGCTCTTATTATATAAAGAAGTGTAAGTTCCCATCATACAATACATCCATGTAAACCCACTAGCCCCAACAATGCAATGTTACAACCACATCTACCTGCTCCTCCACAGAGATGAACCAGTAACATGCAGTGGAGAAGCCAAGGCATGTGACAATACTATCTAGGCTCCTTCCAACATAGTCTTATCATAAGCTTGGCTTACCAAAAGCCTCTACAATGATTTATGAGGGATATTTATAGCAAAGGGTGGGATAGACCCTTGACATTCCCCTTTGTGATAGTTGAAGTTCAACTACCCTCATGGCTCCTCACCTACTCTATGATTGTTGCATCCAACTATTGACACTTGACTTACACATGACACGACTCAACATTACCATGCACATGTACTCATGTGAGACAACATGGCTTGAGCAAGTCTTACAAGATATCACTGACACATGGTATGTTGTGATGAGACCAACTATTTCACATGCTTCTAATGGTTAAAGTGGTGAGATGATGCCAAGCTTGGTCATCCATGAAGGTGTGCATGCACCTCGTGGTGACATATTGTTGATGTGAACACTTGCCTCTGTTGCAACCGATGCATTAGTTTGGCCCCCTTTCATCCAACTTATTTGCAAACATGTGCATGGTCTTCTTAGGTGTGGTTGAACCAACAACACATTGATGCATAGTGTTTGTATTGATCTTCAAGTGTGTGCTAGTGGTCATGCACATCAACTTGTCAAAGTACATGTTCAACTCTAGTTGGACTTGCTTCTTGTCTTCACCTTGGTGAGTGTGTTGAATGGGTTGGATTGCATGTGTGTGCACAATGACATGCATGCTGCTGAATCCCTTGCATGCGATCAAAAAAATTGCTCACCATGTCTACTCTATCAGCTGCTGGGATGGATCTTTAACTTGTACATGCACAGTTTCATCCATGAGTGCACATTGCACCCACTTTTGTTCTTGTTCCTGTTGCAACTCATTCGTCTATTTGTGAAGCTTCATGCTTTCTTGAGTTGCTGCTTCAGCACATGAAATTCCTTCTCTGTTCCATTCTCCGTCTTCACGCAATCTTCATGTCATGTTGCCACCTCATAGCCTGAGTCTCCAAAGTTGCTTTCATTATTAGCGGATCTGCATGATCTTGCAACTTTGTTCCACCTTTGTGTTGTCAACAACCTTCCTCTTGCATTCATTGCATCTATTGCATTCAATTCGTTCTCTGCATTCATTGTATTCATTGCATTTGGTATGTTGCCTTCAATTGATGTTCAGGATGATGCTTGTTGTGATATATTGATGTTCTTGTCTACAAACAACTTGATGTATTCATCAGTAAGCAAGATCATAGACATTTGGTTGAATTCATCTCCAGGTGTGCTTTGAACAGTGTCCTCAACTTTGCTCTCTTGGAAACCATTGTACTTGCACTGCTGAGAGGCAAATTAACACCTGAAATGCCTGTGTGACTGATCATGAAGGCTACACCAATTCGGCAGGGAGGTTAGGAGACCGACTACCAAGATTGCACAAGGCAGAGTGTGGGCTACTAGGAGACTAACTAACTACTGGAACTTCACAATGCACAATCCAGTCTAGCTGTTGACTACTAGAATTGCACAATGTACAACCTCAGTTGGCAATGGCTACAGGCTCAGTGATTACATTGCGCAATTTTCTTGGCTAGCAGTCATTGTCCCTTAGTATTGTGCAAACCAGGCCTTGAGAACAGCTGTTGGGAAGAAATGCGCATTTCTGGAGAGGAAGGCAAAGCCTTCCCTCTTAGGGTTGCACAGTGATGTCTTGGTGAGGCTCTTGGTGAGGAAGAGTCTGGGCCAAGGTTGGCCAGACTCGTCAATGGGAAACAAAAAGTGAATGTGAGTACAAATGCATGCTAATACTAAGTGTGAGCATAAGTGAATGATCGTGCATGCAAATGGTGAATGAAAATTTTAGAAAATGGAACAACATGCATGTGGCTGAGGTGAGTCCCTGAATTGGTGACCTTTCACAAAAATTAGTTTAATGCATGCAACAATAGTGAGATGTTGACAAAAACTAAAACAATCCTAAGATAAGCTAATATACATGTAAATGACATCAAGCATACACTGAAATCAAGAAAACAATAATTATACAAGAGAAAACACAAAAAGTGACAGAAATGCAACACATGGCATGGCAGGTAGGCTTACCCCAAAATAGCTAAGCTGAATGTGCCAACTACACCTAGATGTGTTGTGGGATATTAGAGATGCAAGGTTGATGTGAGGAATGGGATCTATAGTGCCAGGTTGATGAGTTTTGATAACATCAAGGTTGTGATGTGCATGCCACAAGTCTAAGGAAAGTGACACTTGGTGGGAGGTTTCTGAAATGACCCTTGCATGTAACCTTTGACTACGAAACGTAGATCCTTGAAACAAGGGATGCCTTTTCATGATGCCTAGGGAGAATCAATCCATGCATGCAAGTCTGTTTTTCTCAGTCTCGGAGGGAAATAATCAACTTAATTGCACATGCAAGAGACTGTTCGACTTCATGAAGGAAATGCACATTTTTGGTTGGGAGATGGGCTGACTGCCTAGGAGATTTACGCAATTTCTAGGAAGAGTGACTGAATTCTTCCCAAATATGAAAAAGTTTTGGGCTGAGAAGCCCTACTAGGGAACATTGCGTAATTCCTATTGGGAGTGTTGACTGGAAAGATTGCACAATCTTGGAGCCCAGCAGGCTGCTAGACAGGATTGCACAATTTCTAGAGGAAAGGCTTGTTGCCCTCCAAAAATACGGAAATTTCTTGGGGAAGTTGCTTAGCCTGTAGCTGGACCAAGTATAGGTGAACAACGTGTTAGGGGAATGGATCAAGTTGTGATTTACAGGCTTCTTTTGTTAAAGAAGAGAGTGAAGCTTGTGAAATTGACTAAGCAAGGTAAGTTGTTGTGAAGGTTGGAAGGGAGGCTCCAAACAAAGCTAAGGAAAAATTTTTGAGGGTGGTTGTAGACATTATAACAGTATCCTAGAAGGTAGAAAGGAGGAAGAGGAAAGCAAGCAGTGGGAGGAAATAAAGAAGCATTCAAATTTTTATCCACAAGAGAAAACTCCATCAACAGAGGCTTGGGATGTCAAAGAGGTCACAAGAGCTATGAAAGACATGGACATAGACTAAGTTTCTCAAAGGATGAGAAATTCTTTTAGTAAGGGGGTGATGATGATGAGGCTCATCAATAGGTAAATTATATGGGCCTTAATGCCACTCTCCAGCCTATTAAAATCAACTCTTCTCACATTTCCTTACACATTCTATTATATTTTGTTTAGTGAGAATGGTAAAAGTGAGATATTATTTCATGTGGCGTAATGTGCATTAATTTCAAGATTTGGAGTAGTATTTGGTTAATTTAAGTGTAGGAATGCAAAGTAGACAAGAAAGAGGGATTTTAGGATATTGGGTCTCCCTCCTTAACTCCTAAAACACTCGAATATTCCTCCACCACATCTCATCAATTGAGAGTTACAAGCAGCCAAGCCCATTGAGTTCATTCACAGCCAAGCTAGTGGGAGTTGAAGACAAGTTAATCTCGTGTTTGGGAGCCAAGCCTCCCTAATTTTAAGGAATTTTTTGGTAGCTTCATTTTTATAAATAAGAAGGCCTAGGGCCTCATTAGGATTCAACCTTTTATGGTAGCCATGAGGAAATTTTTATTTTAGGATATTTTGACTATTATTCTCATGTTATTTTTGACATTTTGGTGATAATGAAAAGTGCTTCTTTGATCTAGAACTGAGTTGAATCAAAAAGTTGAAGCTCTTGGGTTAGGACCCAACTCTAGTGTTGTGCGCAGGATCCCCCAAGGGCAGTTTTGGGGCTAAAAGCCCATATTTTGGTCCAATTTTGTAATCCAAATGTAAAGCCTCCGCATTTTGTGGTTGCAGAGCGTGTAGATGTTAAAAAGTCATAGGGTTGTCTGCCCTTATTTTGGAAATGTAATGTAGGCTATAGAAGATATACCCATGGTCCACGGACCATGCGATTGTATAAATAGAGCTAAGCTCTAAATAGTTGGAAAAAGAAGAATAAATTGATAATCATGAAGGATTGAGTCATAGCATTAGAGCAGAAATCTAATTTTGGGTCATAACGTAAGTAGAGGCTCTGCAGCTGAGTGCGCGGAGGCCTAGAAGTCTGCAGTTGAGTGCGCAGGGTGGGTCAAGTCTGTAATTGTCTGGAATTATCAATAAAGAGACGTATTCTACAAATTCTGTGTCTATTTCCTATTTATGCATCTGTTATATTGGTCATGAATTTCACTTTATAATGCTTATATGATGCATGAATGTATGTAAATGTATCAGTTAAGAGAACGCAAGTAAGAACATCTATTTGCACGAAGCTAACTAAGATCTATTAATAACATAAGAAAGACACTTAGCCTAGTTTGGGAGATATCACAGTTCACTACCTTAGCAACGTGAAAGTATATCATCCCCTAGTTAGGGCTCCATGGACATTGATTATACCCTCTCACGAAGATACTAAAGGGTGGAATAAAGGGATAAGAAACCTACACAAAGGAAGGTATAACTAGGATAAACAGACATCACAACCATCTCAAGGGTGCGGAAACTTGGTTCCGACATCCCCCAATACTGCTTCAGGTGAGACTTCAGTCCGCGCTCCATGGGCTTCAGATGCTGAAAGGGCCAGTAATGTATGGATTTATTTCCCTAACTAACGCTGAACCTAGGTCAGGCCCCCACAAGTCAACAAATGGTTCCGTTCTCGGGACCAGAATCTACATAAGAAATGTGTGATGTCGTATCATTGGAATCGAACTAAGAAATAAATCGAAGGCTAGTTGGACAGAAGGATTCACGAGTTCGTGGCACAAGAAAAGAGAAACCCACGACTATCAAAAGAATAGTGGTTGGACCAATACCTGTATACAGAGATCCATGAAATATTTTTTGCCTCCTTTCCCACTGAGCTATATGAGTGGATCACAAAGCTAGAAGATAGCAAAGGAAGGTGGAAACTTGACAATCCTATTGTGTGGACCCCATAGCTAGTGCGAAGGTTGGAAGCATCAGAGGATAAGATCGCCAGTGTTCTCAATCATTGGATCGATCCCATCATAGGAGGATTTGTTACTGAATTCGCGGTTGACATCTCAGTCAGCTTTAGCGAGGCAAAGCAATTCTTTTTCAAAGGACCATGAGGTAAGTACATAAAATATCTAAATACTTTCATTAAAATATTGTTGTGCAAAAAATGGGTTATGCAAATACCTTGATGTTCGAGACTACACGAAGAAGATTTTACAAAAACGAAGGAAATAAGGGCCTAGAGCATAGCCCCTTGATTTCACCTCCACAAGGGGATGAAGAAGGGATTGTGAAGGTCTCTCCGTGAAGTGCTATTTAGTTGATAAAAGAAAGGATTCCTGCGAATACCACCTCCATCGATACCACCACCAGCTTCACCAACATCACCTCCAAATTCACCTGTACCACCTCCATCTCCACCACAATTCAGTATGGAAAACACAGTGAAGGTTCCTTTGTTCAAAGGCTTGGGAATTGAGGACTTGGACCAATTCTAGTTCGTTGTGAGGGTTGTATGGCAAACTCAAGGTGTTACAGATGATCACATAAATAAGGCAACACTAGTTAGTGCTCTGGAAGATTGCGAGCTAACCTAGTATATTAGGTACTCTAGCGATAACCCAAATGCTAGAGTAGTGGACATCCAAGAAGCACTGAATAGGGAATTTAGTAGGTCTAAATCTGAAGCACAGTAGATTTTCAGATTCAAAGAGATCGCGATGATACCAGGCAAGACTCCTTGGGAACTAGATTAGAGGCTGAAATGTATGATCCATGAAGGAAACATGAATTTGACATAAGGAAAACATCGCGAGTGGTCTATGGCTTCTCTACTACCACACTTAAGGAGTGCATTGTTGGAACAAAAGATAAAAACTCAGGTAGAGGCCTTGGAGATTTCCATGAGACTACACGAGACTTCAATGCAAGATCCTAATCTAGGAGTTCAACAGATCTACACACAGCTGAAAAATCTGTGCCCTGAGATGCAAAGATTGAAGCAGGATAGGAGGGTTCGTCCAGAGGTATGTTCGAAATGAAAGAGTGAGGGTCTTGACAAAGACCACTACGAGGTCTTTACAAATTACCTTGGAGGAGGAGGATCGATGCCTTTAAGGATGGAAGCTCAAGCAGGACCTAGTACGACACCTGCTTTACGGTGCACTATCTGTCAGGTAGTCGGAAAACATGCCACAGATAACTATCACTTGCTTCGGTAGGATATGATAAGCATCTTGTAGGAGCTATGAATTGATGATAGATAGAATTCTTGCCTATAGGGTTCACACCAAAACGTGGCCCCTTGATCGGAATGTTGGGATGGCACAAACAGGATTTTAGGGGCACAGGCAAGGCTAAGGTGGAGGATGACTTTGTAGAGGTCACAGACAATTGATTTGCTACAATTGCGGAGGGCTAGGACACTATGACCATGACTACGCTAATCCAACATGCCCATCATGCAGGTATTGCACGTTGTTTGATCATGAAACATAATATTTCCCTACGCTGATAGCTAGGATATGTGACAAAGGAGCACTACCTTCTCCCCCAACTCATAACTTGTAGATAATGAGGTCTGAGTCATGTGAGGAAGATTTGAACATAAATATAGTTCTCAAAAGTGGAATCACGACAGGAGATGACAAGGGAAAATAGCCAAAAGACAGTACATGGGTTTGCAAAGCCTTGATGAAAGAGGTTGAGTTTGATTTGGAGTGCACTCATGAAACATTCATGGAAGCTAAGAAGAGCTTCATTGAGGCCTCCACTTCGAGAAGCAAGGATAAACCGGAGTTGGAGATGGACCTCTCTATTCTCACAACTTTCCTGAAAACCTATATGAAGTTACTGCGCGACAGTAAGGTTGTGAAAGGGTCACAATAACTCATCAATAGTTGTGTTGGGACTGCACCAAGTGAATCGCCCATAGTTCGCAAGATCGAAATGAATAGGACAAGGACGGGGCATGAAATGAGACTCACCACATAGATCACATAATACAAAATGGATCAAGTCATTTTGGATTTGGGATCAGATCTGAATGTACTACCATAACATACATGGGAGTGAATGGGGAGACCTATGCTACAATGGTTTTTGATTCAGCTAAGGATGGCGAATCAGCAGAAAATCATACCCATGCGACAACTGCAAGGAGTGACTGTGGATATTGAGGGAGCGAGCATGCTGGTAGATTTTGAAGTAATAATGATTTTGGATGATAGGAATCCCTAGCTTGTATTCCTAGGAATTGACTGGGCTCATGATATGAATGGAGTAATCAATTTGAAGAAGCGAAAGATGATCTTTGAGAAGAAATCACTATGTGTAATAATACCCCTAGATCCTACTGAGGGATTGTGCTATATGGAACCAGTCCATGACTATGAGAGTAATGATGATCTAGAATGAATCTATAAGATAACAGGGTGAGACCAAGACTAGGTGAATTCCACCACAGATGGACAGATTACACGGGATCGCGAGAGTTCTTGCACTTCGAATTTTGACAAAGAAATAGAACGCTAGTAGAATCGGTTATATGAAGTAACTACGTTGAATTGAAACATGATGAATTGGTTTCTGGACTATGTGTCCTTAGAAGAAAGAAATATTCCTACTTATGATGGACTAAATGAGGTAGATACCATTTTGGGTGCATTTGAAAAGGAGGTGCCTGAAAATCAACACTTTTAGGACTTGGATTGGGCACTGCGTGCTATGCCCGCAAGATGGTGGGGTACGCACAAGGGAAGCTTTCATGATTAGCCCAAATGTAGGAGGATGATGAGAGCACAATTTGGGAAGCCTAATATGTGACTAATAGCTAAGTATGATGGTTAGAATTATCCGCGTGCGCATCTGGCCAAATGGATGCAAGCTTGTGGTGAAAAGCCCCAACCTAAGTTGGTGCACCTATACTCTGCACTAAAGTACCTGGTCAATAAGCTTGTGCTAGGGGGATGAATCTGGAGATGGCTCTTATTGTTCCAAGAGTACGATTTTGAAGTGGTTGTGAATCCTAGACGAATGAACGTGAGACCTGACCACCTGTCGTGCATTGAGATAGGGGAGGAACCCACTAATTTGGAGGAAGGATTACTTGACGCGCAACTTTTTGTTGTGCGTGTCGTGGATGGAAATTTTGAGGATATAATACACTTCCTAACAACTAGAACTACGCTGAAAGGATACTCTGTCAAGAAAAAGAAGGAATCAGTGGTCCACAAGCCAGACTTCTTTTTCATTGATGGGCATCTATAAAACATGGGGAATGATGAAATACTATGAAAGTATGTACCTAATTTTGAATGAAGAAGCATCCTTGCAGACACTTATGGGGGTGCCATGGGAGGACATTAAGTAGGTAGAGCAACCACGTAGAATATTCTACACACAGGTTTGTGGTGGCCAACCCTTCCTCAGGATTCAAAAGCATATTGCAAGGCATGTGATGTATGTCAAAGAACAAGCAAGTCATCGTAGAGGGATGAAATTCCTTTAAATCCACAAGTGACGTTGCAAAATTTCAAAAAGTGGGCAAGAGATTTGTAGGACCTATTCAGCCCCAAGGAAAGACAGGTGTGAGGCACATTATCATTGTGACAGAGTACCTGACTCATTGGGCAGAAGTGCAGCTGGTGAAGGATTGCATGGCAGTGACTACTGCGAAGTTCTTATTTGAACATGTACTGACACGATTTAGATGTCTAAAGATATTGTTGAGCGATTGAGGTATCCACTTCCTGAATGAGACGATCAACACATTAATGGATGAATTTCATGTGTATCACCAAAAGAGCACACCTTATCACCCACAGGCTAATGGGACAGTGGAGGTGTTCAACAAAGTGCTCGAAACCATGCTGACCAAGGTATGTAATGCTCAACGAAGTGATTGGGACCTGTGCATACTTGCAGTATTGTGGGCTTATTGGACGACATGCAAGAAGTTAATAGGACAGACACCCTTTAGGCTGGTCTATGGTGTGGAAGTGGTGATGCCTATGAAGTATATTGTGCCTAGTCTACACATAGTAGTGCTCACGAGTGTGACAGGTTGTGGAGCCCTAGAACAGAGGCTCATGCAGTTGGACGAGCTCAAAGAAGAGATATTTTTGGCTGGATTTTACCAACAGGTCCAAAAACAATGTGAAAAGGTGTGGCATGATTGACATATTATGCTGCGCACCTTTAAGATGAATGACTTGGTGTTGTTGTATGACAGTAATTTTGATAAATTTCTAGGGAAATTCAGAATGCATTGGCTGGGGCCCTATGTTATTAAAGCAATTACCGATGGTGGCATTATCCAACAGGTTAAGTTAAATGGAAATCCCTTCTTAGGAAACATGAATGACAATCGATTGAAGCCATACACATATGGCCTGACCATCTTACTAGCTGACAGAAGCATAGTCCTAGCACTCCATGCAGCTAAAAGGAGGTGCAATACTATCAAATACATTGCCCAAGATGGGGAGTTGCACGATTTTCAGGACTACGCGAAGAAGCGAAGTGTCACAGGGTCCGCGACAGTGCGAAGATAGCAGTGCTAGAACACAGGTCCGCTAGAAAGTGACCGTTAAAGTCACTATTCACTATTTGATGGTTGATTTGAGGCCAAATAGAGTGGAAGACAGGCATTTAAGGTGCACTTTATGGATTAGATTCTTGGAAATCTATCGCCACTATAGCATTAATGGGCCGAGTGTGGGGGGAACAGTTGCATTTGAATTCAAAGACCCTATAAATTACAAGTGGTTGTCCAACAAAAAACAATTGGAATTTTTAAAATTTGGTTGTTTCGCTATCAAGTGCGTATGGACCTTCCAAATTTTGAGGCTTTGAGAGCAATTTCAGTGTTTGAAACATTGCTGAAGGAGACGAAGGACCTCTTGACTAGAATGATGTCAACACCTGAAGAAGTCACGCAGGAAAATGCAATAGTCAAAGCCCCGAAGAGCACCGAAGTAATAGTTGAGGACCCTAAATTACCCAGAGCATCGAGACCTAAGAAGGATAAGCATGCTATGATATCGATGCATGTCTAACCAAGAAACCCATAGAGGACCAAGCTCACCTTGCATGAAAATGGGAAGGCCATTAATTTGGAGGCCGATGAGGAGGAATCTAAAGAAATCCTGGTGGATGAGGAGGACGAGGAAATGGAAGTTGAAACCCAGGGTGCGGACCCTATTACCGGGTTACCAGAATATGTTCCTCTACACAAGGGTAAAGGCAAGGTGCCGGAGGACATAGACAAGAGCAAGAGCTACTTGCAAACCCCATTGCTACCAAATGATATTATTTTTTAGGGGCCACACTTAGGGTGTGTTCCTGTACTAAAATTCAAATATTGGGACCTTGTAAATCATGAGAAATTCTCGCATCTAGCGATTGAGCAGCTAATGCACCAATGGATAGATGCGATGGTTGGAACTATTGAATTGGAGCCATGCAAATGGTTGAAGCATGTGGAGAAAGTCGGGTTGCTAAACTTGCTCTAGGTGTCGCATTACCATCGTGCCCAATGTTATAGACATTTTTGGGCACTTCAACCCCAATCATAAATGTCCATAAACTGAGGGCTCTTAAGTCCCTAAAAGTGTTGCTTCACTGCCTAAAGGAACAAGGTCAACTGATTACATCATCTCCCAGAAGTTCTCCACTGAAAACTGCTCATAAATGGTCAAAACTGGACCATACTGAAAGCTCAATGCAGGGGGTGCAATGCATATCACCTTCCCAGTGTACAAGGTGCGATGCATACTGATTTGCTCCTCTGTAGGGTGCGATGGTTGGGAACAGACAAATGGCAGGGACAAAAATGCAAGGTGGAAGATCACGGAATCTTCTAGAAGCTTCCCCTCTGACACTTGCCTCTCTATTTTCAACCAAGGATGAGTAAGAGATCATCATTCTCTAAGTGGAAGCAGGAAATATCAGAGAGAGGACACTAATCAAGATCTCAGAAGATGACTCACCTCTCTGTAATCATCTATATATGGATCCCTCATCACAGAGATCCAGAGGCAGGAATTTTGTATCTTATAGAGAAGTGTTGTTGGTATTCTGATGTACATTCACAGTGTTGGGTGATCTAGCTTTGCTTGAGGTGAAGAAGGGCTTCTTAGCTAGAGGATGATGCTGGGTCAGAGCACATGGTTGTAATCTTCCTGCTACTTTTCATCTGAATAAAGCTATTCTTGTTTCCTTCCATATTCTTGTGTACTTGTTTATATATGCTTGTATATGGTTAATGCACATCTGATCCTACATTATTTATGAATATAGATCCTTGTTTCTTGCATAGTAGTATGTTGCTGTGATTCCACAGGTCCCTTTTGAAGTTGAGCAGACGAAGAAGAAGGCGCAAAACTCTATCAAGAAGGAGAGGAAATTGAGCGCAAGACTCAGGTTGGCCCTCTTGGTTCCCCTCTCATCTATTTTCATAAAAGGAATCAATAGTAGACTTTGATTGTTTGTTTCTAAGATAGCCACCCATCTTAGTGGGAATAGCAGCATCTGAGTGGACACTATTCCCGTATAACAATCTGCGAGGTTTGCTTCTTTGTTCACCTGGGCAGTGCATTCCTATAATTGTGTGCTATCATTAAGGATGGTGAGGGATCCTGGTCTAAGTACTTGATCATTGTCTACCCCTATATTTTCCAGAAGATCAACTACCTTATTTCCCTCCCTCTTGTATGATTGACGGTGATAGCTCTTCTATTTTTTAACCATTGCTCAATGAATTCTAAGTGAGTTTCCAATGTCCAACCAGCTGCTACTTTAGAAGCCGAGGTCTACAGTTCAATTTGATTAGCCATGTTGATGAGGATTTGGGAATCCCCTTCGATTATAACAGGGTGAAAATTGTGTTGATGAACTAAACAAAGTCCTTGCCATAGACCTTCTAGTTCTGCGGAGTTATTTGTGTCCCAGCCAATTTATCCAAAATAAATTAAAAGAGGGTGACCTTCATGATTGATGAATATACATCCATAGCCTACTTTTCCCGGGTTTCCTTTTGAACCACCATCAAATTTTAATTTTATCATGCCTGTTGGGGGGCGACTCCATTGAGTGGATGGCCTAGAAGTGGTGGTAGAGATGTTGAGATCATCCTGAATTGGAGGAATCTGGATATTCCAATTCTCCCAAATATTCCATTCCTGTGCATGAATGGGAAAATCATCTACCTCCCATTCCTGAAGAGCCAAGGTTTGTTGAATATTCTACCGTAGATTTCTCCAGATGATGTCCAGGGGAGTGCCTTTATTCTTGAAAATTCGCTTATTTCTTTCCTTCCAGATTGTCCACAGAAGCAGACCCGGAAGAATTTTCCATAGAGAATTTAGTAGCTTGTTGTTGTAGGGAGTGGATGCCCAATTACAGATGGTGTTGATAATGTTCCCTAAAATTCTATAGGCTCTTTAACACCTGAAGCTGAGTTTTTCCCATAATTTGTTGGACAGGTTGTAGGAGTCCATGAGGTGGTGAATTGTTTCACTTTGCTAATTGCAATTGGGGCAGTATGAGGGTCTGCGGAACCCTCTTTTAATGAGATTATCCCATGTGAGAATTATTTTATGACATAGAAACCATATGAAAGTGGATAGTTTGGGCCATATTCCAAGGCTCCATATATGTTCCAAGATTGGGCCCACAGGTTCCTTTGTGTGAATCATCAGCCTATATGCCTCCTTAGTTGAGAAAGTTCGTTGCAGGGTGTATCCCCATCTTAAACTGACTTTTTGTTTGAATATCTGATTCTCTTATTGTTGAGATCTGTGTTCATTGATTTGTAGAAGTCATTTGTTTCTTGATGCATGATATGTTCTACCTTTATCCATTGCCTGTATCCCTGATTGATATGTTGAGTCTAGCGCTGAGAGACTTTTTCATTCTGATGAATAGCATGTTCCTCAAGATTTTGGGGATGGGGATGGATGGATTCTAATAATTTGGGTCGTTGTTTCCATGAGTCCATCCAAAAACAGGCAGTGCCTCCATCTCTGATCTCCCAGAAACTGTGTTGTTGTATCATTGCCTTGTGTTGTTTTGCTGCATTCCATATTAGAGAGCCTGCTTCATTATTTGTGAGTCTGATAAGCTCTTTCGGTGGTCGATTATTTGGATATTTTGCAACCCATAATTTGGCCCATGGTGTGTGTGGGTCTGATAACCATTGCCACTATAGTCTTGCCCCCATCATTGCATTACTGTGCTAAGGATCCCACAATATAAGGCCTCCCTACTTTTTTGGTGTACAAATTGTCGACGATTTCACTAGGACCCATTTGCGATTTTTCCCTGAGGATCCCCATAGAAAGTTGCATTATATGTTCTTGATCTTTTTGGGCACCCACTTCGGCTCTGCGAGAATAGAGAAAAGGTATATAGGCATAGTTTGTAGTACCTCTTTGACAAGGATGAGTCGACTTGCCATATTGAGGGCTCTGTAAGTCCATGAAGATAGGCGGCTTTCAAGTTTTTCTAGGAGTAGGTTCTAGGATGCGTGGTTTATAGCAGAGTCAACCAATGGTGCACCTAAGTATTTGGAGGGGAGATTGGCGACTGGAAAACCTAGGATTCTTGCTATATTTCTTTATGTTATTGAGGGAGTGTGAAAGAAGAAGATTTGAGACTTAGCCGTGTTAATATTAGTTCCTGAAGCTTCAGAGAAAGTGTCTAACAAGGATTTGAGTGTGTGAGCTTCTTGGACTAAAGCATGCCCAAACATCATGTTATCATCTATGAATTGCTGATGAGTGATGGAAAAGGTACCGTTGACAGAAATGCCTATGAGGTTTTGAGAATGAAGAGTGTGCTTTATAAGACAGCTTAAGCCTTCTGCCATGAGGACAAAAAGGAAAGCAGAGAGGGGATCACCTTGACAAATGCCTCTAGAAGGGGAGAAGAGGAGAGAGGGGATACCATTTATTAATATGGATAAAAAGGTGGTGGAAATGAGATTCATAACCCATATGACCTAGGTTGGGCTGAAACCAAAGGCTGTAAACATTTGTTTTATATATGTGCAGCTTAATTTGCCAAATGCTTTAGATAAGTCAATTTTGAGAAGCATACCTACCTTTTTTGGTGAGCTTTAGGGAGTGAATTATCTCATGCACCAGTATTATGCCATCAAGGATTTGACGTCCCTCCACCTATCATGATTGTTCCTGCGAGATGAGCATAGGGAACAACTTGAGTCTGTTGTTGATGACTTTCGAGATGATTTTGTATATTACATTATAGAGTGCGATAGGCTTGAAATTCTCCAAAGTATTTGGCTGATATTCTTTAGGATTGAGAGCTATGAAGGTTGCGTTAAGTGATGGGAGGAGCCAGTGCATGGTCCAAGATTCTTCCACAACTTTCCAAACCGCCAAGTTTATGAGATCCCAGAAGTGATGGAAGAAGTTCAACGTAAAACTGTTAGGTCTAGGGGCTTTTCCATCTTTCATTTGAGCTATTTCTTCTTCGACTTCCAATAGAGTGACTGGTTGAAGTAGTATTTGGTTGTGTTCTTCCGTTATAATTTTTTGCACATGATGAAGAATTGTGTCTATGGCCGGTTGCCTATTTTCTTGAGTCTCTTGATGAACAGATTTGAAATTAGTTAGGAGTTCTCTTTCAATGTCATCATGTTCCTCCATTCTTTCTCCCTGCTGATTCTGAAGTTGTACAATGGTGTTATGCATTCATTTATGTATGGTGGTACTATGAAAGAATTTTGTGTTCCTTTCCCCCTCTTTTAACCATCTGACTCTTGATTTTTGTTTTCAAGGTACCTCCTCTTGCTTCCTTCTATCTTATAGCTGAGTGAGAAGATCTTGTTCTTCATTTGCTAGTATTTTGGTTCTCCCTTCCTCAATTATTCTCTGCTAGAGATTTATCACGCTTTTCTTAAGTGTTTTTTGAGCTTGAAATATATTTCCAAAGGTGGAATTATTCCATTGCTTGATTTGTCATTTGAGATTCTTTAGTCATTATTGGAATTGATACACGATTAATCCTTTAGGAGGAATGAAAATTTCCCATGCTGTTTTAACTATATTTTTGAAGTCTGGATGAGAGAGCCAAAATGCTTCAAATCAGAAAGGCCTTCTGGTAGAGTCTCCAAGTCTTTTCCATTGAAGTATAATGGGCCAGTGGTCTGAGCTTGACAGAGGCAAGATTGAGGCTATGATGTCTTCACCCAGGTGAATGTCATTGTCTGAAATGAGAAATCTATCCAACCTAGATGCCAATTTGTTGCGATCCTGATCTTTTTTTATTCCAAGTATAGATTTGATTATTGAATGGTAAATCTATCAACCAATTGTTTTGTATATATTCTTTGAAGCAACTATTTTCATTGTCCAGTTTGACTCTACCTCTGTTTTTCTCTTCCAGTTTGTAATCATGTTGAAATCCCCACCCGTGATCCATAATGGGTGTATCCTGGTGGAATTAAGAGATTCCAATGTGTTTAGCAATGCCATCTTTTGCAATGAGTTTTGAAGAAATTATACATTTGACATATGACCATGCATATTTGTTCCTATGATGTAGAAAGTGGCATGTATGAGATGATGGGAGGCATGAAAATCTGTGAGTAAGATAGCCTGTGCATTCCATGTGATGGTGAGTCCTCCCGAGGCCCCAGAAGCATCCACCGCAACTAAGTGACATCCTAGCGAAACTCTTGATAGAATGGAACTCAATGTGTTACTGTTGCATTTTGTTTCCTGGATAAAGAAGATTTGTGTTTTCCCATGATGTATCATATTTTTTATCATTTTGTATTTCCTAGGGTTGTTGAGCCCTCTTAAATTCCAAGAGATGAGCTTCATGGCTAACTAGTGGGTAATGGCCTATAGTACTTAGTTAACTTGGAATATCTTCATGATTCCACAAATATTTCCCCAATGATGATGGTTCTTTGCAGGTCTGTTTTTCTTCCCCTTTTCTTGCGGTCTTTGTGGATATTTTTTCTATCCTAGCTGTTGCCTGGTTGTATGCCTAAGGTTCTCTATTGATGCACTCTTGAAAGGACTACTTCCAAATTTTCGAGCTGCCTGTTCAGGATTTTGTGAAACTCTTTCTTTTTGCAAGCCTGCTCTAGTCCAAATATGTCTAGGTCTTTGAGGTTAAAGCTTTCTGGTTCCTCTTCCATGTGGCTGTGTTGGCTATTATCAGACATTGAGTTAGTTGTCTTGGTGGGATCTAATAAAAAAATGTTGATGTTCATTCCTTTTGCTTACCATAGGACTATATCTATCTCCTGGTTGGGGATGGATGGGGAGGCTGCTATTTTTTTATTAGCTTTTGGATCATGTGAAGGTGTGCGAGACTCAATAATTTGAGTTGAGGTAGATGGTATGGTGGATGGTTCAATAGGTTTGGATGGATCTGTTTCAGGAATAGACTATTGTGACAAAATGTCAAAGTTGTTACTAGTGGAGGGTGTAGAGGGAGTGGGAAAGGGGTTTTTGGGGATGGGTGGGGGATTTTTTGCATGCTTCTTTCGTTTGGTAACCTTTGTGAATCCAAAATTAGACTTCTCTGAGTTATCATTTGTTTTGGGGGAAGCGTTTAATAGACAGTCACATAATAGATGGCCATGAGCATGACAGTTTCTACATATGAAGGGCACATGTTCATAATATATGGGCTGAATCCATTCAAAATCATCATGAAGAAGGCTTAATGAATCCATGAGGGCTTTACCTAGCCACATGTAAACGTAGATGTGAGCATATAAGGTGTACCTTTGGAGCTTTGTTTCCTCTACAATCTTTAGGAATTCTCCTAGTCCATTGCCAATGGATTTGAGTGATTCTTCATCTCAATATTCTAGAGGCAGAGAGTACATTCGAATCAAAATTGGCACCTAGCTGAAGTCCTCTTTGTCTGGGTTAAATCTTTCAATCCAATTCCTTAAATACAGACCTGCTGTGTTGAAGAAATAAGGGCCGTCATCTAAGATTCTATTCCTGTCTTCAATGCAGTTGAATATGACATTAAAGAAACCTTTTGGCCCTAGTTGCAGGGTAACATGTCCTTTTGGTTTCCATTTTGAAGCGATCCATCCTTGCAAGGCTTTCTCTATTGGCTAGAAACTGATGAATTTACCTATAAGCGCATGATCCTTCATGAACTGTATTTGGGCATTGATTCGATGACTTGGTAAGTCAATCTTAGGGCACTCTTCTGCTATGGGCTTGCATGTGGACGATGTCTCCTTCTTGGGTTCTGCATTTTCTTAGGAGGCTTTCTCCTGCCCTTTGTTCAAATCTTCCACCTCCTGCTGTTGGGCTGATTGGTTCTACCGCTGTGCCGTTGGTTTGGACGATGGCTTTTCATTTTCATTGGTGTTCAGGTTGTGATTGTTGTTGTGATTGTTGCCTATGGGGGGAGGCCCCATGGCCTCCCCCATCTGAATATTCATTACTTAGACACCTTCAGTGTGTTTGTGCTAGAGCTCAAGAGAATGCATCGTTGCAATGGAGGCCTACCGTACTTGTGCTTTTTCCATGGTAAGGTTTGTTAGAAACCTAGACTGCCATGGTTCATGAGCTTCTCTCAGATTTAATGAAATCAATAATATTAGCCATGTGTAGTGGAATGCATTTCCTTCTTCCTGTGCTTCACAACAATCAACCAATAATTCTTGGTAGAGGTAGTTTTCCCAATTGAATTGGACCCCTTGGATGCACTGTGCAACCAAGGACACCACTGGTGCTGGTACTTCATCAACACGACACTTTCTTATGATTTTCCATGCCAAGATTTATGTAGAAAACCATACAGATTCATTCAAGATAGAACTAATGGAACATCCTCGCAACTTCTTCACTAACCCAAAGTCACTTTTCATTTGGTCTGCGAGCTTTTTCTCCTGTGACTTCCCCACAAAATCATTTGTGAGGTTAGCACCCTGATATGGTAATGCTATGATTCTATGGATTAGCATATCGTCAATTGGGATGGGCCCTCCCAGCAAGAGGCACCCATCGTGAACCAACGTCAACAATTGGCACACAAAAATGGTATTAATAATATTGCAGCTAAAATGTGGGATGTACAATATATTAAGAAACATTACATTCTCAATACTGGCCACACACTTCACTGGTTCAAGCCTTGTAACAACCGTCTCCTCATAGTAGATTTTTTTCAAGTATTTATTGGGTTCCAATTACAGAAATTTCTCATGATCGCCCAAATCCTAATCCTCTATCTTCTGAAATGGTACTTGGACCAACAAGTTTCCCTCAATAGGTACTTCCTCCTGTAGCAATGGCATGAATACCTTGAATTTCAAAGAGTTAGGGTCCTTAGTTACTTTGGTAGTTGGTTTTCATTAGGGTATATATGATGATAGCTGAGAAATTGATGCCTAGGGAAAATATTAAGAAACCCCCCAAATATTTATTTATAATAAATGGGTGAATCCCCATGATATATAAAAAAATTATAGGCTACTTTTTCATTGATATAATATACATATATTTAATTTTTTGAGCAATCTTTCACTGAATTATAAAATTTTGTCAATTCATGGCAAATTTTCCAACTAGGTTATATGGTAGTGAAAATTCTTGGCTAATCTTCTAAAAAAAATAGAAAACTTTGTAAAATATTGGTGACTCCTTGATAATGTATATATATATATATATATATATAATAATATAATATATATATATATATATATAATTAGAAAAGAAAAGAAAAATCATGAGTATTGTTGCTCTAGGTTCTTATTATACAATATTGCAAATATTTTTAGATTTTTTTATCATGTTTTAGCACAAAGGTCTTATCACATCCCAAGGGGAAACTAGTGGGAAAGGCACACTCAAAGGCATGTGATGTTGAACTAAAGAAATTATTTTACTCAAACTTGTTCTTGATGCATCTAGATAACTCGAACATATTTAATGTAATTCATATTCTACAGGCTTCACATGAAAATAAGGTCTATGAATAGCTATATCAAAATAATGAATATTTACATCAAATTATTTTTTTTTCTCATACATCGCTTTTCTAAAAGGTATATACTTCTCCAATTCCTTGAGTTCAAATAAACCAACAACTTTCAAATATGGTGCTTCCTCGTCATATGTAAGTTTTTCACATAATTTTTGGATCATAATTATTGTAGTAGTCATTGCACTTTATTCTATAGTTGACAACTCTAACAATGTTAAATTGGTAAACAATTATTTGAAAATGCACAAAATGAAAAATTAAAATGAATGGAAGGTAAATATATATTGAAACTTGATTTCCTACACGGTGAAAAAAGAAAGAAGGTAATAACACAAACTCATTAAAAGACTATAGTTGGTGCGTTAAAAGATATAACAAAAATATAAATAATAGTCTCTTCATGTTCATTACTTCAAAAAAAATGTCACAAAACAATCATAATCAAGGGATTTTTTGCTTCAAGAAGGTGTTGTGCTATACAACAACCCCCCATTTCAAAAAATCTTACTTTAGAAAATTATAATCTGAAATGGGTCCCTTTTAGATTAAATTGGTATTAATCCATCACTCTTCTAAAGGTTCGGAAATAAACAAAACATCTTAAAACCTTTTGAAATAATTGGTATTAAAAATAAAACGAATAATTCTTTATTATTGTGATAAAGCGATCGCAAGATCGCATATCGCAATAACAAAGGATGCATAACCATGACCCATTTATTTTCCCCGATGTGATAAAAGCAAGTGACCAACGGGTATCATGAAAACAAATAATAAAAGGCCCCTCCCCTTTTGCTCCGATGCGATATCACAATCGGCAATCGGGGAATGCGACGTGAACATAATAAACTCTCCTCCTTCAAACTCCTGATGTGAGTCAAGTGATATCGCTATCGGTGATAAGGGATTCCATAATGCTTAAATAAATTGCCCCAAGGCTTCCTCCGATTGCCGATTGCGATGAACCCAAGCGCGACTTTCGAAAAGGATCAATATGATTTCACTATATTATATATTAATTATCATTGAAAGCCTTTTCTCTTCCCGATAGAGATTCGCTCGTGTCCAACCGCCAAAAAATCAAATCCACGCTTAAACCATTATTCGGCAAATAAAGGATATAATGAGCATTTAAATGATTGACAGGTTTTAACGGCTAATTAATGAGCAGTTATGCCTAAATCCTTTCAGAGATTGTATCCGCGGGAGCCTTATGATAAATCTTCCATTATTCATTAATTGACAAATTCCCTCATACTTGGGTTTTGGCATCTTTTCTCTGCATTACGTTCATTTTTCTCTTGTGCAGAGTTTTTCCACAATAATGATTCTAGACCAAATGGGAAAGAAATCTAAGAAGTCTAGGACGCCTTCGGCTTCTATGGTAACAAGACAACATGCCACCGATCCGGGACCAAGCAAGAAGGGATTAATCTCAGATACCACATGTCTCGGCCTTGGCAGCACCACTTGGGAAAATATTTACAACCTGGTTGAAGCCGAGGAACCTCAGCAAACATCGGTGAAAGCTACAGAAGGTTCAAGCCAGAAGTTTGATGCTACTTTAAAATATTTGGCTGATTCCTACCTACATAGGATAACAGCTCGAGAGAAAATTCTTCCGTATACGGATGTGGTGAGATGGGCAATTGAGGAAATTCCAATTACGGGCAGAACATTTTGCACTGTCGATGGGAGAGTATTTGGTTCATTCCAGCCCAATGATTTTAGAAAAATGTACCATTTGCCCGAACCAGAGAAGAAGTACAAAAAAGAATTTCTGGAGAAGTTTCGAGATGAGAATGAAACCGAGTCAGCACCTATACGAGAATGGAGAGAGAACCCGATGAAACACAAAAATGAGTCTTCTGGTAAGTACTCTGTCGACTCCTTATGCTCTCCTTATTGTTATGCTAGAGTCATGATGTGTCGATTGTGGGGATTACATGATTCTTGAAAATTTTTCATAGAAATGGTTCCTTTGATCGAAGTGGCATGTAATAGTGAAATTATGGATTGGGGGACTATATTATCGGATAAGTTGGCTACGACTATTCTTGAATTTAGAAACAAATCTCGTGTTACTGAGAGGTTCATACCTCCATTTTATTTTAGTGCCTATATTTTGGATACCCTCTGTTTCAATTCTGAGTTTCCTGTGTTAGGGTGGAGATGGACTCCACAGGACCCTATACCTATTCATATCTACCACCAGAAACTATGGAAAGCTCATTATAAACACCATTTATACCAAGTCTTCAATGGATTCATGCTACCTATTTACTATGCAATTTTTGATAAACTTGCCCCTAAGATCTCCTCTCAGGCTGAGATTGACTTGATAGCCCTAGGAACCTGGTTTGGAGAAGAAAAATTCACCTATGTAAGAGTTTTTGGTAGTCAGGCCAGACCTCATGTCCTCCCCTTATACATACCAAACAAGCTATTAGCTCACGAAATATCATATCAGCTTACAACTGCATCAGCCACGAAAACTCTCAAAAATTCAAAGAAGCAAGTTTGGCCTCCTTTTCCTCTTAGGTGTGGCATCTATACTCTGCATGATTATAAACATGCAGAGAAAGAGGCAGAAAAAATTAACATCCTAAGTCTCGCCACTCTGCCTAATAGACGTTTTGACCCAAATAAAGTCATCTATAATGCCTTAGATCAAGCCAAGCTTACTAAATTTGAACATAAGGAAGATGAGTTTGATGACCTGTTCTCCTCCACCGAGTCAATCCTCCAGGTGCAACAGCTAGCTAGAATGAGATAGCATGATGATGGGTTAGTAGAATTTAACAAACTTAGAGAACAGAGGTTGCAAAATCTGCCTCTAGATTTGTTAGCTACTACCCTGACGATTCAGTCAAGCGAGCCCGAGCAGCAGCTTACCAGCGAACCTCCTGCTACCTTTGAAATCTTTGAAGAAGTCCAGAGAAGAGAGCAGGAAGAACTATGGAGGTTAGAGCAGGAAGAGGCACAGAGGAAGGAACAGGAAGAGGCACAGAGGAAAGATAGAGAGGAAGTAGAGAAGAAAGAATAGGAGAGAATAAGGGAAGAAGAATAGAAAAGGCAGTAGGAACAAAGAAGAAAGGAAATGAATGTTGATACTCAAGTGGACCCAAGATTGCTTGAAGAATGACAACAATTTAATACAATTATAGGCAATCTTTAGACCTCAATGGACGGAAAAACATCAAAAGCTGCCGATACACAAGATACAACATCAAAGGAGGTTCCAAGCAAAGGAACTAGCAGTGTACCCCAAACTACAGTAGTAGAAATAATTCTGAAGAATCCTTCCGACCAAATTATTTTGCAGGTGGAGGACATTCCTCCACTAGATGTTTTCTATAGCCCAAAACATAGGGCTGTAATAAAGCAACAGCGGAAAAGAAGAAGGATTGATCAACCTTCTCTATTCCCTGAACAAATAATAACAGCCAATGTGGTATGGAGAGAGGAATTCGACCCCTCCGATGACCTTACAAAGTTATCTCAATATGCCGGTGCCTATTCGGAAGCCACCATGGATAAGGCATTGGAGGTAAGCAATTTTTTGAAGGAAAATGATCAAGCGATCGCTTTATTACAAGCATAGCTATCGGAAGAGCAGCAGAAGTTAGAATAGCTACAACAACAACTATCCACACAGCAACAGTTAAACAACCAGCTAAACAAACAGTTGCATGAAGAGAAGCAGAGGATCGATTCAGGAGTAGTCCAGAGAAAGAAGGAACTATCCGAGGCATTATCAAAGTTGAAGGCGATGAATGAACATATGGCAAAGAAAAAAGATGAGCAAATTGCTCAATTATCAGCTCAAGTAGAAAGGTTCAAGAGTCTTCCCCAGCCTGCCGAGTTCAGAGCAGAGGCAATGCAAATTAACAAGGCATTAATAACACAAATAAGATTGTTATGTCATGAAATCGCCCAAGTAGAACCTTTATGCGACATAACAACATCTATAATAGATAAGTTAGTTGATGCCAAGCAGGATTTAGAGCAAGCCGAAGACACTTTAACAAATTTTCTTACTTGGCAGGACACTAATGAGGGACAGGTGACAAACTTGCCCAAAATCTTAGAATCCCATAAGGAAATCCTATTCACAGAGTGGCAGTCCCAATTAATGAAAGCAGAGAGAGTTGTTTCCAGATGCAAGTTATCTACGAGCAATTTAATTGACTTGATCAATAATACACTCTGTTTATCTAACATGATTTCTCAGTGTACACTAGGTAAACTATTATCGGCCAAGACATTGGAGCAGTCATGTATCCAAGAGCTAGAAAAGAATGGGAGATTGATCTCAGGGATTAAAGGTTTAACTTGGGACACCTATTGGTTGTTCCTAGTAAAACCATAGAGTCAGAGAGCCGGCCTCAAATGCCTGACAGATGCAATCGGGTGTATCATTCCCGATATACATGATGCCACCTATACTGCCCAAATCAATTCTCGTCTCATCCGCCCTCAAGAAGTGGAGCCAATGTTGGTGATATGCCAACTCAGGACAAAGGGTAAACAGGCAGAAGGATGAATCATCGCTACCCATTACCAGATCACTGTGGGAGAGATATTTAAGATTAGATTATACCAATCTAGTAGCATTTTAATTTTGTAGTTTGTTAGCTTAGTTTAGTATTTATAGACCCTTTCATGTATTTAGAAAGGGTCGTAAGTTTTTTGTATATGACTTAAGCCTGAAGTTGCACTACTGTACTTCAGGCATATTCTTTTATAAAGACTGGACCAATCTTTCCAAATTTTGATAATGAAGCTTTGATGTGAATGTGCACTATTACCTTTATTTAAAAGTATTTCTGAATCGAAAGAAGGAATTCAAATTGCGATTGGCGTAGGGAATAATTTGTAGCTCATATGGTACTATTATCTATGTCTGAACTTATTCCTTTTATGTGAATTGTGGTTTGGTCATTTTTGCAATTATTGAATATGTGAATGTGTTTTAAACAGTAAGCTTTATACTTCCCACTGTTGGATGTTTATAGTTTACTACTCTTTCAATCATGCATGTATCGGTAATATAAAACAGAAGTGTAATATTGTTTTATCAATTACTTCGTTCAACTATTTGAACGAAGCAATTATCATTTAAATGAATGTCTCTGTTTATTGCATAGTGTCATCTATATGCCTATCAACAAACACAGATTATTAAATGTTGCACTTAAAGAATAGAAGCTTTGCGGGATAAAATAGTCATTTACGTTTTCGTTCATAGAATAAGTCCTCCATTTATGATCACTTATAAGAAAACCAATCATTCATTTACCCCCTTTTATTCATTACTGGGAAACTGGTCCCATTATATCCAGTCGGAGCCACCATCCCAAATGGAAAAGGAGCTATATTAAGGTTTGGACCGGGTGGTTATCCACCGATGTTGATGTAACGATTTTCGGGGCATCAACACTTCTGGCGCTATAAGGAGGGCCATCCACTATGAATGGTGAGTAAGTCAAAACCTACACACCATTCACAGAGTAAATCACCCTCCACTTCTCCTCGGACCTCTCGTTTGCATTCTAAAATACCAGTATCCAGATGAGAAGAAGAAGGATCAACTACCACTGCTCAAACCCATCATACTTCAGAACGTTTAAGTCCGAAGTCCCCTGAAGTTCAGTCTATCATCCAGAAACTTCAGAGCTTCTCTATTTCACCTCCTAGATCTGAAGTATCACAAGGCAGTCAGACTTCACAATTCCACCTACCTCATCATCTCACCAGACTTCAAAGCAAAAAACTCGGTATTGAACCACCTGAGTTACCTTTACCCCAAAGGAAAAGGATTAAAAAGAACACTGAAGGTTCTGGTAGTGAAACCTTTTCTCCATCATCTTCCATCTCATCATCTCCAGTGCGAAGTCAAACACCCACTTCACCATTACATATTATTTTTCACCAGGGACTTCACCTTCAACATCACAATCTTTTCAGTCTTCATTTCCACCTCCTCCCCAAACACCTGGAACACCACAGGAAATTGTTGGTACTCCCAAAATGGCTCAGACCCCATGGAGAAGTCTTGGTGTAGTCACTATGCCTGCGCCTTTACATCCATTACCTGATTATCCTGAGAAATGGTTACCAAAGTTCAATCCAGATGCTAGAACATTAGCTGAGGAACACATAAATAATTTCATGTTGTCAGTTAATTTGAAAGGAATAATGGAAGAAGATGTTGTAGTTAGACTTTTCCCCTACACATTACAAGGATCAGCAGGGTCTTGATATTTTTCCTTGCCCTCTGGATCCATTACTAGTTGGAATATCTTTCAGGAACAATTTCTTACCAAATACGGCGATGATAGATCCTTGGCCACACTCATTAATGACCTTTCCAATCTAAGGATTGAGTCAAGAGAACCCATTAAGGAATTTAACTCCCGATTTAACAAACTCTTGAATAAAATCCCTACCGATGACAAGCCAAGCGAACAAATTAGAAGCGAGTGGTAGATTACAACCTTACCTTCAAATATAGCCATTTTTGTGGATAGGGCTAAAAAACCTACAATGGCCGAAAACATGAAAGAAGCCCTTGCTATCGAAAAATGTGTAATCGCTTTGGAAAAGAAAGTTGTTCTCGAGGAAAGGAAATCCAAAAAAGTGTCTTTCAAGGATGATTCAAAGGAGAAAATCACCAAAGATCCATACGATATGGAGGGCCTTGAAAAATTCCTCAAAACCATGTCCAATGAAATGGTTGAAATTAAAAAGCAAGTAGTAGAGTCCTCAACAAAGAAACCTTATAGGAATTTTAAGAAACCAGAGTCAAAGCCCCCAAATGTTATATCCTATGCAGATTCAGATCTTGAGGAAGAAGAAGAAGAAGAAACAATTGCACCATCCGATGAATTCGAAGAAGAGGAAGTCGTTGAATGCCATGGAATGTGGGACTTCATATTGCCTAACTCCGATACCGAAGCTGAACAAGAAGCCTTTCCTGTGACTATTAGGAGAAAAAGTACTCCTGAACCTGTCCAAGCATGTTCAAAGAAAAGGAGTGTAGGTACCTATACTACAAAGGAAAAGGTACCCACAAGGGAGCCAGCTGCAGCAGTACCTCAAAATCAACCGTCATCCTCCAATACACCTACATCATCTAAGACGTTGATAGTGTCAAATTCAATGGACTATAATATTGTTGATGATATGAAAAAGACTAAGGCAAACGTCACCATGTTTGAACTGAGCAAATTAAAACATCAACAAAAATTGCTTCTTAAAGAACTTAATGCAGTTCCTTCTTCGCCTCTTCCCAGTACTAAAGCCACAAGTGATTCAGGACAACCACCTTCTGGTAGAGTTGAGGCCACTGATACAATTCTAATTGGAGATAGATCAAATTCCCACACCCCTCCTTTCCTCTTAACGTACGAAATCTACAATTGAAATCTACATAACTGCTTGATTGACTCTGGGGCATCATCCAATATAATGCCAGCTTCAGTTTGTTCTAAACTGAACATAGAACCCCATAAGTCCTCAATTCACATTGTGTAGTTAGATAGAACCAAAGTCCAAGTTTTAGGGGAAATAAACTCTGTTACAATCAGGTTATCGGCTAATCCACAAGTGGTTCAGAGAATTGATATCTTAATCGCTGATATACCTGAGTTTTATGGTTTAATCTTGAGTAGGGATTGGTCTGAAAAGCTCCACGGGTATATTTCTACCGATTGGTCTCGTATGTGGCTGCCCTACAAAGGAAGGGCAAATCAAATAAAAATCAATCAGGAGAAACACATGACCCATACTGTTACAGAGTTTGAACAAGAGAATCAACCAGTTGCATTTAATAACAACATTTTGGGAAACTGTTCTTCTGAATCATTCTTTGGCAATTATATTGCCTAGCCATCTGCTTTCTCGGTAAACAATTTCACATCACAATCGAAAATTTTTCACAAACTGATAGATCTAGATGTGTTAATGTTACTGAGAATTTTGTAAATAAAAATGTTGATAATTCTTTATTTTGGTCTTTATATTTTGACGGTTCAAAATCTAGTGAAGGATCAGGAGCAGGGTGTATTTTAGTCAGCCCTGAGGGAGAAAAAACAATGCTTTCTTGTAGATTATAATTCGAATGCACGAATAATACAACTGAGTATGAAGCCTTGGTCCAAGGATTATACAAAGCTATCAGCTTGAAAGTTCAATATTTAAAAGTGTTTGGCAATTCAGAGATTGTTATAAAACAAGTTCGAAACACAATCCATTGTCTCTCTAATCACCTCAAACACTATCAGTCTTTAGTCCAGGAACTTTTATCTCATTTCTTAGAATTCAATATTTCACCTATTCCCAGATCCCAGAATGCAGCAGCTGACCTGTTGGCCAATGTTGCTTCTAAACTCCTGCCTTCTGAAGATTTTAGTCTAGATAGATTTTTAGTAGATTTGATCTTTAGGCCATCTATTCCTGACAATGTCACCAATTGGCGAGTGTTCAACCACGATGAAGACATCCTACATTTCTTAACTTCCAACAAATCCTACAACGATCAGATCATTGATGAAAGTGATCATGATCTTCAGATGAAAGAAAAGCATGAGGAAAACTCCATGCCAAGACCTGTGGTTGAACTTGAAGATCTCTATGACATTAAAGATAAGTTCAAACATGTAACCAATTCGAAACTCCAAAGTTCTACCTTAAGGTTTGAATTGATAAATCTTTGTACTGAGCAGAATCCTCGAAATATCAATTTAGGATTAGGACTTTCTAAATAGGAAAGAACAACATTTATTAGATTATTAAGAAAAAATAAACATGTCTTCGCTTGGAAGTATGATGATTTAAAAACATATGATACATCTATCATAAAGCATACCATTCCAATGCTACTTGAACAAAAACCATTTCAACAAAAATTGAGGAAAATACATCCAAACTTAGAGATTCAGATAAAATCAGAACTCAATGAACTCTTAAAAGCAAAGATTATTTTTCTTGTTCGGCACTCAAAATGGGTCTTCAACATGGTGCCAGTTAGGAAGAAGAATGGTGACATCAGGATTTGTATAGATTTCAGAAATCTGAATAAGGCAAGTCAAAAAAATAATTTCCCATTACCTACCATGGAGCAAATACTCCATTCAGTAGCAGGCTCTGAACTAATGTCCTTTCTAGATGGTTTTTCAAGATACAACCAAGTTCTGGTTCATCTCATGACAGACTCAAAACTACTTTCAGAACAAAATGGGGAACCTACGCCTATCAGAAAATGCCTTTTGGACTTATTAACGCAACAGCTACATTCCAAAGAGAAATGGATATAGCCTTCAAAGGATTGATCAACAAAACAGTAGTCGTCTACTTAGATGATATCACTGTATTTTCTAAAAAGAGGTCTAACCATTTACATGATTTGAATCAAATCTTTGAACGCTGTAGAAGGTATGGTATTTCACTTAATCCCAAAAAATCCTTCTTTGCTCTAGATCAAGGAAAGCTCTTGGGCTTTATTGTTTCCAAAGATGGTATTTATATTGATCCCGACGGGATTAAAGAAATTTATGAAATCCCATTTCCTCATAACAAAAAATCTATGCATTCATTTTTAGGTCAGATCAACTTTGTTAAAAGATTTATTCCCGATTTTTCTCATATCATTTTACCATTACAAACCATGATTAAGAAAAATTCAGTGTTTAGATGGGGGGCTGTGGAAAAAGAAGCATTTGATTTAATCAAGCAATCAATAATCAATGTCCCCGCTTTAAACACTCCTAATTTTTCTAATCATTTCACATTGTACACTATCGCGTCCGATTTATCTTATGCAGCAGTACTCACTCAAATCAACGATCACAACTTGGAAGCACCGATTTCATTCTTTAGTTCAAATTTTCAGGGTGCAGAACTAAATTACTCCGAAGTTGAAAACAAGCCTTTGTTGTGTATAAAGCCATAAAACACTACAGGCCCTTCCTTCTAAAAGCCCATACAAAAGTAATAGTTCCTTTTTCTGCAGTAAGGCAATTACTAATCCAAAGAGAATTAGGTGAAAAAAGGGCAAATTGGGTTACAACACTTCAAGAATATGACTTGGAAATCAAGCCAGCAAAGATTGTTAGAGGCCAAGGTTTTTGCAGGTTATTAACAGGAGCATCCAACATTTCGGAATCAGGTGATACAGATCATATTGAAGAAATCAACCAGATAAGTATTACCAATTCTAAATCTCAATATGCAGATTTGATCTTTTATTTGAAAAATGGGCATGCACCTCCTAATCTTTCTTATAAAAACAAATGGGCTATTAGATTAAAGTCAAAAAACTTCATTATCATTGATGATGTGCTTTTTAGGCAAAACTATGATTCA
>APFE030883558.1:17753-36930 GCA_000404065.3 Pinus taeda | reverse complement strand
ATCTCAGGGTCTTTGGTTCCACCTGTTATGCCTTGATACCAAAGGTACATAGAAACAAACTTGGTGCTAGAAGTTGTAGGTGTATCTTTCTGGGGTATTCAAACACCTCCAAAGCATATCGCCTCTATGATGAATTAAATAAGAAATTTGTTGTATCTAGAGATGTAATTTTCCTTGAATCATCCAAAGATGACAATGTTGTTGAGCAGCAACTTGATCACTTGGATAGATTCACAAAAATGAAATCATTTCAAGAATTTGAAAATTAGATTCCACATCTTGAAGGGGGGATTCCTATACGAGATCAACATGTGGAATCTTCTTCTGAAGAATATTCTCCCCCGTCTGAAACTCCAACAACGGATGATGCTTTAAGTGATGTAATTGATAGAATTGGGAGACTCAATCTTGATTCACTACCAACTCAATCAACAGAGCAGCCTGGACCATCTCAGAAAGGTCCCCCAAAGTGGCTGACAAAGACACTTGAAAGTGTTCATCCTGATGAAATTGGAAAAACAGGAACCAGAAAATCAAACCGACAAAATGGAGGTGATGTAGATGACTCTAATTCACCTGTTGATATGGATGTTTCTTATGATTGTGAATTGAACTTGTCTACAGATTTTGAACCAACTTCCTTCAAAGAAGTTGCTTCTCATCGAATGGAATGGAAAGAAGCAATGCAAAAGGGAGTAGATGCCATCATAAAGAACAATCAACTTGGAAGCTGGTTGATCCTCCAATTTGGAACCCAAACCAATTGGCTTGGCAAAGTGGGTCTAACAAGGAACAAGTACAAAGCTGATGGCTTCACTGACAAGCATTAAGCTAGCTTGTGGCAAAAAGGTTTTGCACAGAAGGAAGGGGTCGATTATGAGGAAACTTTTGCTCCCCACAGCAAAATGGGCCACCATCCGGACACTCTTTGCACTAGCAACTCAGAACGGTTGGAAAGTCCATCAAATGGATGTAAAAACTGCCTTCTTGAATGGAGATCTAAAAGAAAATGTTTTTATGTCCCAGCCTGAAGGAATTGCTGTGAAAGGACATGAACATAAAGTATGCAAACTTGTGAAGTCCTTGTATGGCCTCAAACAAGCACCACGAGCCTGGTATGAAAAGCTAACTGAGCATCTTCTGAAACTCAACTTCAATCATTTTTATCTTGATGATGCAACTTTATTTGTCAAGAAAGTTGGCAAAACAGTTGTATATCTTGTGGTATATGTAGATGATCTTTTAATGACAGGGAACAATGAAAGCTATATTGCATCCATAAAGAAAGAATTGGGGAAAAGTTTTGAAATGATTGATTTGGCCTATGTTCATTACTATCTTGGCATTGAAGTAACCCAACATCCAAAGTCCATATTTCTTTCTCAAAAGAAATACATTGGAGATTTGTTAAATATATTTGGCATGAAAGAGTGCAATCCTCTTACCACTCCAATGGAACAAAACTTAAAGCTCACATCTATTGAAGGAAAGGAATTTGAGGATGCAAAAAAGTATAGACAACTTGTAGGAAGTCTCAACTACCTTACTACTACCAAACCAGACATTTCATTTGCTATTGGAATCCTCTCCAGGTTTATGCAAAAGCCTTGTGAGGGACATTGGTCTACTGCAAAAAGAGTTCTAAAGTACTTGAAGGGAACTCAAGAATATGGAATCAAGTACACAAAGGTCGATGACTTCAGTTTGATCGGATACTCTAATTCAGACTTCGACGGAGACACAGAAACTGGAGTATCTACTTCAGGATATGCTATGAGTCTTGGATCAGGAGCTGTCTCTTGGAGATCACGCAAACAATCAATTCCAGCAGATTCCACAACAGAAGCAGAATACGTGGTAGCAGCCGAAGCAACAAAAGAAATTGTGTGGCTCAGGGAAATTCTTGAAGATTTACAGGTAAAACAAGTACAATCAACTCCACTCATGATTGACAACACCTCTGCAATAAAGTTGGCCAAGAACCCAAAGTTCCATGATCAAACGAAGCATATGAATACTAAATATCATCTGATTTGACATCATGTTGAGGCCAAAACAATCCATCTCCATCATTGTTCCACAAATGAGAAAATTGCAGACATCTTCACCAAAGCACTTGGAAGGGAAAAGCTTAAACGATTCAGAATGATGCTTGGACTCACCAACATCCCTTCAGATTAAGGGGGGGAATGTTGACACCTAATCTTCATGATTGGGGGAATTTGATGTAAATAATTAAATTAGGAATATGAACAGTCATCGGGAGATGAACTGAACAATCACTCCTTATTGTATATAACAATGACTTACCTATGGAATAATATACGAAGCAGTTGTTTGTTTTGTGGAGTTACTGCCTGGCCTAACACTCTAGAAGAGTTGAGTTACCTCTTTCTCTATAATTGGAAAATGTTTTTCTAGGAGTATCTTATCTAGATATTTCTTGAAGATATTTGGAGACTAATTTCTTGTCTTATTTCATTATCCTTCCTGAAACAATCAATGAATCAAATTTTATGAGATGAAACTCATTATGTGAGGTTTGCTCATGTTTATCTACTATAGTAGTTCCTGGTTTCCTCCTTCAACCATCAATTATTAGACTTGTGGAAACAACTACAATTTTGGTACAACCATTGTATCCATCAAGGGTATTAGTACCTTCTTTAGCTAGTAATTGCAACAATAATAATATTTTCCTCTACAATGATCTTACTACCACCTTAGTGGGTCATTTCAATTACACAACAATGACATCCTCTAATTTAATCCCAAATAATAAGTGTGAATAGGTAGGTATACAAATATTTAATACCTCTTCATGTTGTAGATACACTTCCAACCCCTTAAACCATATAGAATTTCTTGGCATAGGCATAGTTCTACCGAAGCCATACCCTTCATGTACAAGTTCATCAATCATATTTAGTTCCACAATTAATTTCCTCATGAGCACCCAAAATAATGGGCATGAGACTTCTTTTATAGTTCATCCCAATGTAACTTCCCCCAATATATTTGTCTCTTGGCATTCCATTTTTTCATGCAAGGGTGAATTTGTGCTTGAAGGTGAAATTATATTTGCTTAAGATAAGGTATGAATAAATAAAAGGTCTTCCCTTCTACCCATTTAGTTATCTTTTGAAGCTATATTCACAACTCTTTTCATATTTTCCAAGGTTCCTAGGACTATATAATCAATTTCAGTGAGACAAGAACCCTTCGACTGAGTGCATTTTCCTTTTCATTCATCTATGTCTCGAACTGTAATAACTTGGGCCATCCAAAATACCAATTAACATCATTATAATGATCTCACCATAATATAAGTTAGTGAATCTAAAATAGAAATTATCATCATTATAATAATCACATCAAAATATGAAACCTATCAATGACAATGCACCCTACACTTGTACATGTACATATTACCAATCATAATACAAAACCACTTAATGGAAAATTATCAAACACATGTACACATCATTAATCAGAATATGCAATCCATCAACGAAGAAATGTCTAACATATATATACATCATCAATGATAATATGAAATCATGAATGGAAATGTATCTAAGACATTAATATAACATTAATCATAATATGAAACCAATCAATAGAAAGGCATCCAACCCATGTGCATACATATGATGAAATATCCTTGTAGCAAGGAATTCATATAAACCACATCATGAAGGCATATATACATTATTGCAAGGCATATAAGGGTGAATTATGTCATAGTAATGTGATAGTTCATATTGATAGCCATGAAAGGTCATTGTAACTACCTACTGTTAATAATATGTAACATTATCATCGAGATCCATATCATTGAAACATTAATATGTTTATGAGGAAATAAGTATATATATGTAATCCTAACCATACCATTAAGGACTAATTCTCTTACAGAATCCTGATTATCAACCAATAGTTATGAGTACTTCCTAGTTATGATCAAGAATGTTTAATGATATCATTAGGCCAATAGTCACCAATTCTTCTTATTTATTACCAAGAATATTTAATAATATCACTAGAAAATGTTACTATTAATTGTAATCTTGTAGATCACATGTGTGTTTAGGTTCTACAGCATTAATGCATGAACACACCATCTTCTGATAGTAAGAATTCAAAAATCAACATATTTTCATATAAACATCATTATAGATAAGGATTACTTATTATCAAGTATTAGAATATATATACATTCATACATTTATCTTATGACATGTAAACTTAAAAAAAAAAAAAAACTAGTTTAAAAGAAATCAAACTAACAAAATAAAAAGCTTCTACATCTCCTAATAAAAAATTCACATAAAGCACATCATGATAAGCATCTATCCACAATCACAATGGAATTTCTCTCCAACTAAACATCAAATTAAGCAAGAAAAATACAAACAAAAATAAATCATGTCAATATACTGTAATAGACCATACTAATACTCATTAAAAAATTATCCAACTAAAAGAAATCATACAAAAAATATACAATAATATTATCCATATCCATAAAATTGAAACATTAATAAGTAAGTTAGCCAATAAATATATACATGTAATTTTAAACATATTATTGAAAACTAAAACTAAATCCGATAACCAATTATATTAAAGACCATAGTCATTATAAGAAATATTTAGAAATATCATTAAAATTAATTATGTTAGTTATAATATAAAATCACATAAATATTTAGATATATTCAATTAGTAATACAAGAAGAAATGGTAATTCCTGAACACCATTATTTAATAATCAAACATAAAACATTAACACTATCTTCATATAAACATAATAATAAATAAATGAATACTACCTATATATTAGGCCATTGATATCAAATCAAACATAAAACATTATCTCATCGTCCTATAATCATCATAATAAATAAAGGATTACTACCTATATTAGGGCATACATCTCTAATTAATATATATATATATATATAAAGTCATTTTGAAAGAGAAATCAAACTAATAATATAAAAAAATAAAAAAATAAAAAAAATCAAAATCTCACGTTAATGCAATGTGGTGAATTAAATTTAAGAACTATTTCAAAAGTATTTATTTGATAAAATATATTAGAATCATCTAAATATAGGAGCTGATTTGTTGATACATATTTGTTTGGGTGTCAATTGCATGAAAGTAGAGATCCTAGTGGGGACAAGCTTTTGAGAAAGCTCTCCATTTATTAGGGTGGAAGTTACTTAAATTTAAATCTCGAGATTCAGATTCCATTAACGTCCCAATCAAATAGAGAGACAACATTCCATAATCGAGTAGAGAGGCACTTTTGATAATCGTTTCCTCTATGTTAGGAAATAAATTTAGGGTGCACAATAAATTTAGGGTGCAGTGGAGCTCAGAAATGGTTGCGGCAAAGTAGGCAAAGTCAACTTCAGTTGCGGAAATTTAAATCTTAGGCTGCGCTGAGGATATCACAACCACATAGGGACTTAATTAAAACATAGAGTTCACAAGTCAACTTCAGTTGTGGAAAGGTAAATCTTAGGTTGCGCTGAGGATATCACAACCACATAGGGACTTAATTAAAACATAGAGTTCACTCATGACAAAACATAGTAAAATAAAAGAGGTTGCCGAAATTTACTTGTGTAAGGTTAAAACCATAAACGCAACTAACCACACATTATATTATATGTCAAAACATAAAGATATTACATTCGCGTGATAAATGGAGGCTGCAGCTCCAAGTGAAAAACACAACAAACTTATTGTGATTTACCCATTACTGGGTTGCGGATTAAACTTCTTTAAAATTTCGTAGAACTTGTTTTCACACGCCCACCAATATTTCTTGCATGATATTCTCCTCACTACCTCACAAAATCTCTCTCTCTAACTTTCCCAACATGCCCAACATTTCAAATGACTTTTATTTTCATATTTATCCTAACATACAAATTTGAGATTAATTACATGACAAAGAAAATATTTAACATGCAACATGAGCGAATTTACATAGTAAATTATTTTCTAAACTTGCAGGTGTTCTGGACTATGGGCAAAAACTGCTGAATGAATGTTTGCCCATAACTATTTAATAAAATTCATGAAATGTCTTAACTTCTGTGATGTGTTTTGGACTGATTCGCTCTGAACTTTTATTCTAACTTCTGTCCTTTTGCCTGCAAACAAGATCACAACTGTGCAGTGGTTGACTGAGAAAGCATGCTGGTTGTTAGTGTGTTTAAGGTAGTGGTTGGCATTAATATTTCCAACACTCCCCCTTAATAACAACTTCCGCCATTGAGAATTCCCAAATAATCTCTGAGATAAACAAAACTTTCACGTGCCAATGGCTTTGTGAAAATATTAACAAATTGTTCCTTTGACCTGCAATGCTGCAACACAATCTCATCATTGTTAATTAACTCTCTAATAAAATGATATTTAGCATCAATATGCTTGGTCCTCTTGTGAAAAATGGAATTCTTTGATAATTCAATTGTGGATGTGTTATCGCAGAAAATAGTTGTCACTCCCTCTTGGTCACGGCGAATATCCCTCAACATCCTTCTCATCCAAACTACCTAACATGTTGTTGTTGTTGCGGTGACATATTCAGCTTCTACTGTTGACAGTGACACTATTGGGTGGTTCTTGGAGGCCCATGAAATCGCTCCAGAGCCCAAATGAAAAAACATAACCCCACGTGCTCTTTCTATCATCGACACTTCCTGCCCAATCACTGTCGGTGTAACCAACCAGCCTAAAATCATTTGTTGTAGTGTACAAAATGCCATATTGTTTTGTCCCATTGACATATCTTAGAATCCTTTTTGTTGCTTGCCAATGTGTCTCCTTGGGTGTCTCCATGAACCTTGACACCAAGCTCACTGCATACATTATATCTAGCCTAGTGGCGGTCAAATACATCAAGCCACCTATCATGCTTTTGTATAATGTTGGATTGACATTGTTGCTGCAATCCTCTTTGCTCAACTTCAACCCCATGACAGTTGCAGTTGATACAGGGTTGTTTTTCTACATTTTAAACCTCTCCAAAATGTTTTCTACATACTTTGCTTGAGAGAAAAAAATGCCATTTTCTATGTGCTTCACTTCTATGCCCAAAAAATATCTTAGCAACCCTAAGTCAGTCATTTCAAATTCATTCTTCATGACTTGTTTGAAATTAGCGATGAGGAGATAATCTACATATAAGACAACAATAAGAATCTTACCATCGCTTTCTTTGATGTAGAGAGTGGGTTCACCATCACATTTGTCGAAACCATTGTCCAACAAGTAAGCATCTATCCTATTGTACCATGCACGTGGTGCTTGCTTCAGCCCATAAAGAGCTTTCCTCAACCGATACACTTTGTCTTGTTCGCCTTCTACCTCATAGCCAGGCGGTTGCGTAACATACGCTTCTTCTTTTAGCACTCCATTCAAGAACACTAACTTTACATCCATTTGATACACTTTCCATTTATGTTGTGCAACAATCTCCAGAATTGTACGCACTGTCTCAATCCTCGTGACTGGTGCAAACATCTCCTCATAATCTCTTCCATGTTACTGCTTGTATCGTTTGACAAATAGCCTTGTTTTGTGCCTTTAAATCTTATCGTCAACATTGCCCTTGGTCTTATAGACCCACTTCACTCCAATGACTTGTTTTCCTTGCGGGAAGTCCACTAACTCCCATGTGTTGTTCCCTTCTATTGCTTCTATTTCTTCCTCCATTGTCACAACTCAATTTTCTTCTTTGACTAGATCTTCAAAATGGATTGGATCATCTACATTACAAAACAAAGCAAATAAGGAATTGATGCCAGTGCTTCTATCAACTTCATCTTGCTCATAAATTTCATTTAAATTTATGAATTTTGGTCTACTTGTGCTTGCTGAAGATGGGCTTGACATGTCACTTGGTGTTGCACTTTGTGGCGTGCTTTGAGAATCACTTTCTTGAATGCGTGACACTATCCTATTATTTTTTAACGGTGTTCCTTCTTGTCTGCTTTGTTGCGCTTGAATAGGAGTAGAGGGAGTCACTGTTGAGGAATTTCTTGCTTGTGTAAATTCCTCTTTGTCCTCATGTGGTATTCATGCTTTCATATTAACTGTCTTCTTAAAACTTCCATCCCATGCTCCCTCTTGTATGAACTGCCCATCTCTGTTGATTATGACTTTCTTAGTTGATGGATTGTAGAGCTTGTATGCCTTGTATTCATCACTATATCCAACAAATATACATTTCACCCCCTTGCTATCCAGCTTCTTCCTCAACTCATCCGGGACATGTGCATATGCCACACAACCAAAGACTTTCATGTGAGTGACACTATGCTTTCTTCCACTCCATGCCTCTTCAGGAACCACATTCTGGACGCTTTTGGTTGGAAATCCATTCAAGATATATGGTGCACAAGCAACAACTTCAACCCAATAATGATTTGGCAAATGCTCTGCCTTCAACATACTCCTTGCCATTTCCATAATGGTCCTATTCTCCCTTTCTGCCACACCATTTTGTTGAGGTGTATATCTTGTTGTAAATTGCTTGTGAATTCCATGCTCCCTGCAAAATCGAAGGAGATCATTTGAGATGTATTCTCCACCTCTGCTAGTCTTGAGGATTTTGATGTAATGTCCACTTTGCTTCTCAATAAGAGCCTTGAATTGGAAAAAACCTTCAAACACTCCACTTTTCTATTTTAGGAGATATACTCATGTCTTCCTTGTGTAGTTATCTCTGAATGTCAATACATAGTGGCTACCACAAATTGATGGTGGCTGCATTGGTCCACATAAATCTGAGTGGACAATCTCCAAAGGTTCCTTTTCCCTTACTCACTTTCCTGCTAGAAATATCTCTCTATGTTGCCTGCCCAAGATACATCCTTCAGATAGGCTGTTCAATTTTTCTATGAGTGGAAAACCTTTCACCGTGCCTTTCCCATGCAGCAAATTCAAACCTCCAAAGTTGTGATGTCCAAATCTCAAATTCCATAACCAGTTTTCATCTTTGAACTCTACTTGATGGTTCACTTGTGTGACAGTTGCCTCTTTTCTTCTATCCTCTTGTGAGGTCATTGATAGTTGTGCTTGTGCACCTTCTTCCTTTAAATCTGATCTTATCTTTAGGAGAAACATTGTATTGTTTGTCATTTGAACCTTTGCAATCAGCTATCTACTTGGAGGCCCATCCAAAATTGTGCACACATCATTTTTGAAAAATACATTGTAGCCGTTTTGTATGAGTTGTCCAACACTTATGAGGTTATGTTTTAAACCGGGGACAAAGTAAACATCTAAGATGTACTTCTTCTCCCCCTTCTTTGTTAAGATATTAACTCTTCCTTTTTCCATGATAGATACTTTACTATTAGTCCCTAATGTCACTTCATATTTCACACTTTCATCTAGATTGGAAAACATTTCTATGTTCCCTATCATGTGGTTGCTACACCCTGAATCTAGATACCATATATCACTTTTTTTCTCTTGTGCTATGTTACAAGCTAAAAACATGCTATCATGGTCTTGATTTTCTTCTGTGAAATTTACACTTGGTTTGTTACTTATGTCATATTGCTTCTTTCTATATTCATTTGCATAAAGATCATACTTGTTACAATAATGACATTGAACTTGAGATTTATCATACCTCTGACCTTGTGCTCGAATTTCACTTGGGCTTTGACTTGGATTTTTATTGTTGCCCCTTCCACTTGAGTTTGAAGGGCTGCTTCTTCCACCTCTGTGTGGGCTTCTTCCTCTTCCTCTAGTATATGATCTTGCTCTACCTCGACCTTGACCAAAGGAAACTTGTGTCTTGAAGGCATGCTTCAAGAGGAGCTTGTTGCTCTATTCAGTCTATGTTCATGAGAAATTAGTGATGCAAGAAGCTCATCCACTGAGAACTGCGAGAGATCCTTATCTCTTCTATGGACACAACAATGGCATCAAACCTTGCTAGCAAACTTCTCAAAGCTTTCTCAACTATTCTCCTTTCTTCAAGTGTCTCACCATGAGAAATGATTTGAGAGACCAAACCAATTACATGTAAAAAATGTGTCTACATTCTCAGTCATACAAAGTGTTTCAAAATCAATTCTCAACATTTGCAGCTTTGTTGTCTTGACTTTTTCTATGCCTTGTTAGGCTATCTAGAGGATTTTTCATGCTTGCTTGTACTTCATTGCTTTTGAAACCCTTGGAAAAATACTTTCATGAATTTCTTGGAAAATATAGAACAGGGCTTTTGAATCCCTTTTCCTACTATCCCTTAACAAATCCCTTTCTGGTTGAGAGAAGGCATTGTATGTTGCTAGTTTTTGAAAACCATTCTCCACCAAATCCCAAATGTCTTAAAAGGAAAATAGGGCCTTCATTATAATAGCCCTATAATCATAATTTTTTCCATTAAACTAAGGCATTTGAGGATTATTCAAGCTTGTGCTTGATATTGCCATTTATGAGCATAAAAAAAACTTTCTACCTACTAGTAAATATGCTAAAAACAATCTGCCCACAAAACAATTCTTACTGCTAGTAAAAACACTTGTTTTTACACTAATAATATTTAACCTATTCTAGTTCCATGTTAGAAAATAAATTTAGGGGGTGGAGGAACTCAAAAATTAGCTGCGGCAAAGTAGCCAAAGTCAACTTCACTTGCAGAAAGGTAAATCTTATGTTGCGGTGAGGATATCACCTCCATGTAGGGACTTAATTGAAACACAGAGTTCACTCATGGCAAAATAGAGTAAAATAAAAGAGGTTGCAGAAATTTACTTATGTAAGATTAAAACCATAATGCAACTGACCACACTTTATACTATATGTCAAAACATAAAAAACATTATACTATATGTCAAACCATAAAGAAATGACATTCGTGTGATAAATGGTGGCAGAATCTCCAAGTGAAAAACACAACAAACTTACTGTGATTTATGAATTACTCAGTTTTGGAGTAAACTTCTGTAAAACTCTGTAAAAATTGTTTTCATGTGCCCACCAATATTTCCTCCATGATTTTCTCCTCACTTCTTCACAAACTCTCGCCCTCTAACTTGCCCATCATGCCCAACATTACAAATGACTTTTACTTGTATATTTATCCTAACATACGAATTTGACATTAATTACATGACACAAAAAATATTTAATACACAACATGGGCAAATTTACATAGTAAATGATTTTCTGAACTTGCAAGGGTCGTGGAGTGTGGGGAATAGTCGTGGAATGAAGTTTGCCCATATCTATTTAATAAACTTCACTAAATGTCTTAACTTATGTGATGTGTTGTAGAATGGTTTGCTCTGAACTTCTGTTTTGACTTCGGTTCTTCTGCCTGCAAACAAAATCACAAGCGTGCAGTGGTTGACTAGGAAAGCATGATGGTTGTTGATCCAAATTGGATCCATGAAGATTATCTGTTAAATTTGGAAACTAGGGAAAAACTTCATGTGGGTCACCTTATTCATGGCTGATAATTTTTTTATTAGATTCCCCTCATCGAGAGGTGTAGGATTTATATAAAGATCATCCAATTCCGATAAGTATTCATGGATATATGAATGTATTTTGATTATGGAATAATTATCAAGCCGACCTACAACTCATGTAGGCTCAGAAGCCCAACAAGCACATCTATTCAAACACCAACGTTGTGTATAAATATAGGAGGGATTTTCCTCATTTGGACTCAATCATCTCATCACATCTCTCTCTCTTTCTACTACGCAAAAAAGAGTCTCTTCTCTACTGTGCAGAAAAGGGTCTCTCCCTCACAAATGTGAAGTTGGAAGTTGCCAAAACTGAAGTTGCAATTGCAGAAGTAAAGTTTGACCTATGTGGAATAGAATATCTTCTCATCTAAACTCCACCATAGGTTCATTTGGACCTCCTCTGAAAGCCACAACTTTTGGTGGTGGAATCAAGTCAATCCGATGGATGGTTTGCAAGATATCGACTGCCCTAGTTTGAAGCCGAAAGCTGCTGAAACTGAAGCTGCAACTATAGAAGTAAAGTTTGACCTGCATGGACTAGAATATCTCATAACCTAAAATATGATGTAGGTTCATCTGAACCTCCTCTGGAAGCTGCGACTTTTGGTGGTGGAATCAAGCTGATTCGACAATCGGTTTGTGAGATATCGTCTGCCCTAGTTTGATGATGAAGTCGCTGATGGTGTTGTTGATCTAGGGTTTGCTATTGCTGATAAAAATCAGATTTATTGTACTATTTCTCTCTTCTAAATTATTGAAGAGAAAAGAAGATTTGATCAAAGGGTTTCCCCACACATTGTGGGGTTTGTCCCTAGCTAGCTGCCACATCTTATGTCTCTTGTCTTGGCTTGTTTTCTGTCAATCGTTTAATGTCCTATCTGCACTTTACTTTATGTTAATGTGATTTCTAATCTATGGAATATAATAAGAAAAAGAAGTAAACTGTTATAAGCATAGAACATACCATAAATTAACATTATCATAGTACCATGACTGTATCAAACTAGGACAAAAACTTCGAATTAAAGAGCACAAAGTGATCAGGAAGACCTCTGAATGGTGGCAGTTAGCAACCAACGAGGAATGACAAGGACCTCAGTCAAAGCACGCTGGTCGAGGCCCATGGAGACTATGTAGGAGGCCAAACTGGCACTTGGGAAGCCCACAACGGGAAAAGGAAGCCATTTTTGATTAGCACTTAGTGCTAATCGCGCATCGTTGGGAAAAACCCCTTGAGGAGGAAATCCCTGAAGTGCTCGGTCGCATTGAAGCCGGGGAAACCGTGGGGAAAGAACTAAAGGCTAAAGGTGGGACCCACACTCCAAAACCGGCAGTATATCGAGGTCACCCTTGAGCAGTAAGCCGATTTGGAGAAAAAAGAGCAATTCCATTCAGCACCCGACACGTGGTAGGCGGATGAGAGAGAAAACCACTACTCATCGCACGCTAACGGTCGAGCAAGTCAACCGCGTGAAATGAGTGAATGTCATCAGTTTTGGGGGCTCAAAATCTAACGACGGAGATCGCGCCCGATGGAGGAACTGAATTTAATAGGGGATTAAGCTGCGACAGAGAGAAGCTTGACGTCTAATTTGACCGCTGACTTGGTGGATGACTCATTCCAAGGTGTAACCGAAAAACTGAATCGACGAAGAAGAACTGATACATTTCACAAGAGGATGAGTGGCTACTCCCTGTGAGCCGATGATGACAACGCAGAAATAGTGAACCTCAAGCGAGCAGCAGTAGGCGATCCGAGGGGGCGAAAGAGGAAGTGAGCAGTCATGAGATCGATTGGATTTAAAGCCATGAATAGAGACAGAGAACGGAGGACACGGAGAGGAAGAACCAGAGAGAAGAAGATGAAGATAGAGAAAAGAAAAGACTGTGAAGCAAGAAGCAGAAAGAGAGAGAGCCGAGCTGACATAAGGCAGCATTGAGAAGACAGAAAGCTTGAGAGGTTCAAGCAATCCCTGAGAGGATCTATCAGGAATTGAGCACCACATTGGGATCCTTCCACTAAAGACCAGAGAGGTTAAGACTTGGATAGGAAAAGAGTTTGTGCACTCTAGTGGCTTGGGGAATCTAGGAACCACCCTGCTAAGCAATTCTGTTTCAAGAGACTCAATTTGATCTTCTCATTGTAATTCTCTGCCTTAAAGACACAATAAAAGAAGGCCACCACTGAAAGCTAGACTGGAGATGTAGCCCTAGAAGATAGGGTGAACTTATTATTAATTTGTTGTGTTCTTGTATTTTCTTACTGTGTTTCTCTGTTGTTTTCCATTTTCTACTTCCTGTGTATTTTGCAATCTGATCAATCTATTGCCTATGATAACATAGACACATACCAGCACATGATTTTGTAATACCTTCATTCATTAATAAATTATGTGAGGTCACTCAAGAGTGATTATCAAATCAAGTGGTATCAAAGCTCTAGGCTGTAATGTTAGACCAACTTGTGTTGGTTTAGCTGTTGAATGCTCACTAGATCAAAGCTCAAATTAGGAGAAGGAGAGTTGGTCGAAACTAATTCTAAAATTGGGAGAGTCTATCCTTGCAAGAGAATGTCATAGGAAGGTTCAATGGGGCTAGACCCTCAATTCATATAAAGTTTCCTAGCCATAAAGTCCATGGTAGAAGAAATGTATAGGGGCTTGAGAAAACATAAGGATGAAGATTCGTCAGGCTCTAAACAAGACAAAGGAGAAGATGAGTCTCACTTCCATGACCATTCCAAAGGAAAAGGGAAAGAGGAAAGATTTATCACACCTCCTAACAACCGTGGAAACAAAAATAAATCATCTTTAATCAAACTAGATGTCAACTTTGATCTACCTATATATGATGGAGAGTTAAATGCAGAAAAGTTGGACAATTGGATTAGACAAATTGATGTGTATTGCAGAGCACAGAATATCAATTCAGACAAGAGAAAGATTCAGCTAGCAAGCCTACGCCTTGGAGGCATTGCCTTGGTTTGGTGGGAAGGCAGAACCCAAGCTAACATAAAAAGACATGGTAAGACCATCTCTGTATGGAGTGAATTTGTTTCTGCAATCAAAAAAAAATTCTATCCATTGGCCTACATGCAACAAGCCATGATGAGTTGGCAAACTCTTCGACAATTAAAAGGGAAAAGTGTGCAAGGGTACATTCAAGAATTTAGAAAGAGAGCATTGATTCTAGGAATATCATTAGACTGACCAAAGATTCTATTGTAGTACATTGGTGGTCTACATAGCTACATGAGGCACACCATCCTCATGTTTAATCCGACTAGTATAGATGAGGTATCTGTACAAGCTACTCGTCTAGAAGCTAGAGGAAAGAATGTAAGTCCAGAAGTTGGGGGACCATCCAAACCCACTACAAGAAGGAGCAAGGAGAAAAGAAAGCAGAAGTGGAAATCAAGCAAGGCTAACACTGCAAAGAAAAGCAAAGCCTCATGCACTCACTGTAAAAAAGATGGGCATGATGATGAGCACTATTGGATTCTACATCCAGAGCTGAGACCTAAGAAGTTCGAGGGAAAGAAGAAGAAGACTACTACAGCTGTTGAAAAAGATTTGGGGTCAGACTCGAGAGATGAAACAACCATTGCAGCCACAGGTATAAAAGGCAAGAATTCTGAAGCATCTACTAGTATTTATGCACAATCTGTTATTGATGACGAAAATGAGACAAAAAGACATGAGATTTTCCATATTCGAGTTATTTCCAAACATCAAAATATTGATACTTTGTTTGATAGTGGCTCACAAGTAAATTTAATTTCTGAAGCAATTCTAAAGAAATTGGTATTAGCAACTACACCTCACAAGAAACCATATGCATTAGGATAGTTGAATGATAAAGCACAACTAGAAGTGACTAGACGGTGCAAACTCAAGTTTTCTTTTGGGTTAGCATTTGTAGATGAGGTTGAGTTAGACATAATTTCTTTGGATATATGTGGAATTGTTTTAGGAAGTCCTTACATGTATGATAGAAAAGCTATTCTCTATAAAGCTAAGAACAAGTATCTACTTTTTAAGGAGGGAATCAAATATTTGTAAGAGATCATAAGCTCAAGAATAATTATACTCTCATAAACTTAGGGTAGATGAAAAGAATGACAAATTCATGTAAAAAATTCTTATTGATGGTTGTAAAGGAAAAGAAACTTGATAAAACCAATGTATTTGAGGGCTATAATGCTAAACAACAAGCTGATTTAGAAAAGGTTGTTTCAGAGTATGATATCCTATTTCAAGAACCTAAAGGTCTACCACCCAAAAAGGAAATAGTAAACGATATTATTTTGCAACAAGATGTTCCTTTGCCTAACATTGGAATGTACAGGTTGTCTGCTTTAGAGAATTTTGAAATCAAGAAGCAGGTGTAGGGGTTGCTAGAGAAGGGGTTCATTAGGCCTAGCACATCACCAAGTGGGTCACCAATCATTTTGGTGAGAAAGAAAGATGGCTTGTGGAGAATGTGCGTTGATTACCGAGCACTCAATAAGATAACAATAAAAAATCGTTATCCCTTTCCTCGCATAGATGATCTTTTATATCAATTGAAAGAAGTTGTTTATTTCACCAAGCTAGACTTGCACAGTGGATACCATTAGGTTAGAGTTGCAGAACAAGATGCATGGAACACTGCTTTCAAAACAAAGCAGGGATTGTATGAGTGGCTGGTTATGCCTTTTGGCTTAACTAAATGCTCCTGCTACTTTCATGAGATTAATAAATGATGTACTCAGAACGTTTCTTGATGATTTTGTTATTGTGTATGTGGATGACATTCTGATTTTTAGTAAAATGTGGGAAGAACACTTAAAGCATGTTAAGAAGACATTAGGCGTTTTGAAAAGAGAAAATCTTCATGTTAAACTCTCAAAATGTGAATTTGGCAAAACATCTCTAAATTATTTGGGTCATATAGTAGGGTGTGGTGAAATGAAGATAGACCCCTGTAAGGTGGCAGTCATTGTAAACTGGCCTAAACCCAAATCTGCTACAGAAGTGAGAAGATTCTTAGGAGAAGCACAATATGGGAGGAAGTTCATTTCTAACTTTTCCTCAATTGCAGCTCCCTTGGATGTTTTAACATCATTGAACAAGGTGTTTTAGTGGGGAGGCAAACATCAAAAATCCTTCGACACCTTAAAAGAAAAGATTGGTACAAAACCTATACTAGCACTGCCTGATCTTCAAAGACCATTTGAGATCCAAATAGATGACAGTGACTATGCCATGGGAGCAGTGTTGACACAACATGGTAAACCCATATGTTATAATTCTGAGACTTTTACTCCTTCAGTAGTTAACTATCATACATATGATAAAGAATTGTATGCATTAGTTCAAAGTGTGAAAAAGTGGAAACATTACTTAATGGTCAAAGAGACAATAATACATACTAATCATCAACCAATTCAATAACTACACTCCCAAACTAAGTTTTCGCAATCAAGACACTACAGATGGATGGGTTTTCTACAACAGTTTCGTTTAGTCATCAGATATAAAAAGGGCATACACAATAAAGTTGCAGATATATTATCTAGACCCCTTATAAATGCATCTAATATACTTAAGCATAACTCTGTGCTACATGGAAGCTACACTGAACAATATGCTCAAGATATAGACTTTAAAGATGTATATACAACTTTAAATCAAGGTGAGTATAAGAATTGGATTATTATGTAAAGGACGAACTCTTATACCACTGTGGGAAACTCTGTATTCCACAACCTGAGAGAGTAAAGATAATTAGAGAAGCACACACTTCTCTAATATCAGTTCATTTTGGGGTAAGAAAAACTGTTGCAGAGCTGTAGAGATTTTGTTATTGGCCAAAAATGAATGAGATAGTTTCTAGATATGTAAGAGGGTGTACTATGTGTGCTAAAAGAAAGCCCAACAATAGAAAACTAGGCTTGTACACTCCATTACCAGTTCCTTATCACCCTTGGGAAGGTGTTTCCATGGATTTTGTTGGAGGACTGCCTAAATATAGGAAAGGTCATGATTATCTATATGTTGTTGTGGATAGGTTTAGCAAAATGTATATTTTAATACCTTGTAATAAGCAGATTACAATTGAACAAACTGCAAAACTATTCTTTGAACATGTATAAGTTGATTTTGTATTACCCACTTCCATTGTATCTGATTGAGACACTCGATTTGTGGGGAAGTTTTGGTCAAGTCTGTGGGAACTGATGGACACCAAACTGAAGAAAAGCAGAACTTTTCATCCACAAACTGATGGCTAGACAGAAGTAGTTAACAGGACAGTGAACCAGTTACTCAGAGGATATTGCAGCAAACATCCTAAGCTTTGGAATGACCATTTGTGTTATGTGCAACATGCTTACAACAGAGAAAAACATTCTTCTACATAGAGATCTCCTTTTGAGACTTGTTTTGGTTTCACACCAAGGTCTCCTTTGGATTTTGTCTTTAGTAAAGATACCACAGTTGAGGGACACAGTGATGTGGACAGGGCAACTAGGTTCATTGAACAAATCCAGGAGATCCACCAGGAAATACATGAATATCTGGAAAAGAGCCAAGCCAAATACAAGGTAAGGCATGACAAGCATTGGATGGAGCCTAGTTTCCAAGTTGGTGACCAAGTCTGGCTGTATATCAGCAAGGACAGGATGCAAGGTGAAGGTAAAAAACTAAATCCTATCAAGTATGGACCTTTCAAAATACTTGAGAAGATTTTTGAGAATGCTTTTTGGCTTGATCTACTAGCTTACATGCACATCTACTTAGTCGTTAATGCAGATTGCTTGAGATTGTTTGGACCCTCACTAATTGAGGATCTTGAAGAGCAGAGTCAATTGCCTTCTATTGATGACCTGCTACCTAAATATCTTAATGAATTGTAGGAAGACATAGTTCTGGACAGGAAGGTGAGGACCACGCGCAGAGGAGATGTTGAGTACCTCAGAGTAGGGCTCAAGGATTCAAAGCCGAGCAGTGCAAAGTGGATCAAGATTGGAAAAGTGAGACAACAGTATCCTCACTTTTTTGATGCTTGAAAACCAACTTTTGGTGGTCTAAAAGCATTTTTAGTGGGAAGGCCGTGATCCCAATTGGATCCATGAAGATTATCATAGTACCATGATTGTATCAAATCTGGACAAAAACTTCGAATTCAAGAGCATAGAGCAATTAGGAAGACCTCTGAACAGTGGCAGTTGGCAGCTAGCGAGGAACGATGAGGACCTTAATCAAAGCACACTGACCGAGGCCCATAGAGACTGCGCAAGAGGCCAAACTGACACATGGGAAGCCCGGATTAGGAAAAGGAGGCCATTTCTGATGCACGATTATGGGCAAAAACCCTTGAGAAGGAAAGCCCCAAATTGTCGGTCGCATGGAAGCCAAGAAAATTATGGGGAAAGTGCTAAGGGCTAAAGGTGGGATCCACACTCCAAAACTAGTAGTATATCGGGGGCACCGTTGGGTGGTAAGCAGATTTGGAGAAAAACAAGTGATTCCATTCAGCACCTGACACGTGGCCGACATATGAGAGATAAAACCACCGCTCATCGCACGCTAACGGTCGAGCAAGTCAGCCACGCAAAATGAGCGAATGTCATCAGATTTGGGGGCTGCAGATCTAACGAATATGACTCTAGAGGT